>NW_024121099.1:58577033-58721668 GCF_016745375.1 Pimephales promelas | reverse complement strand
GAAGCAGGAGCTTGGTTCGCATTGCCGGTAGCAAGTCAGACTTCTTCCCGGTGCATGTTGGACTCCGGCAGGGAGGGCCTGGACTTGTCACCGGTTCTGTTCATAATTTTTATGGACAGAATTTTTAGGCGCAGCCAGGGGGTTTCAGGTTTGGGGACCACACGATTTGATCTCTGCTCTTTGCGGATGATGTTTGTCATGTTGGCCCTTCACACCAGCATGTGCAGGAACGGTTTGCAGCCGAGTGTGAAGCAGCTGGGATGAGAATCAGCACCTCCAAATCCGAGGCCATGGTCCTCAGTCGGAAAGGGTGGCTTGCTCACTTCAGGTTGGTGGAGAAATCCTTCCTCAAATGGAGGAGATTAAGTATCTTGGAGTTTGGTTCACGAGTGAGGGAAGGATGGAACGGGAGATTGACAGACAGATCCCGGATACAGGCGGCCGAAATGAGCTTTCTCCGCAGGGTGGCTGGTGATTCCTTAGAGATAGGGTGAGAAGCTCGGTCCCTCTGGAGGATCTCAGAGTAGAGCTGCTGCTCCTCCACATCGAGAGGGGTCAGCTGAGGTGACTCGGGCATCTGTTCCGGATGCCTCCTGGACACCTCCCTGGGGAGGTTTCCGGGCACGTCCTACTGGGCGGAGGCCCCGGGGAAGACATAGGACACGCTGGAGAGACTATGTCTCCCGGCTGGCCTGGAAATGCCTCGGTGTCCCCCCAGAAGAGCTGGAGAAAGTGTCTAGGGAAAGGGAAGTCTGGGCATCTCTGCTTAGTGACCCGGCCCTGGATGAGCAGAAGAAATGGATGTTTATTTATTTATCCCCCAAAAATAAAATTCTGTCTACACGCCCCTGCTCTCATGTCCTCCAATAAAATATAAAACAAAAAATTGCAATAGTCAATTTTGTCTCCATAGCTGTTTACTCAATTTTATCAAATTAGGTCAGGATGGCAGCTGCACTCTCACACTTGGCGCCAGGAGCGGTAATCGGGAACACCTGGTTGCACAATTAGGAAATTCCACGAAGGCTACATGGTGCATCCTTCGAAGGAGGAATAGGCTGCATCCTTCGCAGTCCGTGGCCTTTCGAAGGATGCAGCCTTCACATTGGGACACAGCTTATGTAATGTAACCCCCTTTCCCTGAGCTGTTTGCTAAACAAAGCGAAGATTTTGCTGTTCTTAGAGTTTGTGAAAATTGGGACCTATGAGATTCTATGAGGCTCCACAGCTCCTAACAACTTAAAATTTGTCTGTGCAAACTGTCAACAAACTTAGTCTTGACTACGGCAGCTGGTTTTGTCCAAACATACTCAGTTCTTTGGCAGCTCTCAGTTCTCTGTTCGAGGTCAGATCATGTTCTCATCACAAACAAACTGCTCCAGAGTTCGTTTGAAAGCGTACCTTGACCACATCCGCTTTTGGTGCCCAACCTGAGTGCGATTGCTGCATTCACATCTGCCCAAACGAACCGCACCAAGTGGGACAACGAACTCTAGACCTATTGAACAAAACTAAATGAGGCAGGTGTGAAAGCACACTAAGTCTTCTTCTCTGTTTTTAGTGTATCTCTGTGGAGAATTATAGCGCCACTTACTGGTCTGGCATGTATACGAGACGTGGTTTTCAGTGGTTTCGTGTGTACGCAGATATTTATTGAGGAGACACCGTGTTTATGGAATTTTTTTCAGAAGGGAAAAAAAAACATTGGATAGGGTAAGCTCTGGCTTTGTGTGGATGTGACCTGCCTCTAGTCCTGGTTCCACTCCACGGACCTGGCCCTCCGTCCTACCCCCTGGTCCTCCTCCACTCCACCTCCCTCCTTGACGTATGGTTGTGTTTGGAACATCTGGAAGCCGCTCCTTTGATCTATGTATCGATCAACAGCTGGAGTGCCCAGGAAATCAACCAGAGGGCACTCCTCCCCAGGACATTGTCATTCCACCATGAACTACATTTCCCAGAATCTTTTGCCTGGACGCATTATCTCTGATTAGTTTCAGATGTTTCTCATTTTCCCTTAACTTTGTCTATATGTCACGGGTCGGAGAGGCCGGACGCCAGATGACCGGCCGTCCCAACCCCCCGACACACGCGTACCACCGCGAGGAGCAACACCACAGAGGACACAGAGGCAAAGTAAGTTAGAAAAAAAAGCACAGAGTCTTTATTGAATAAATTAAGTTAAAACGAAGTTTCAGCAATATAGCTGGCTCTTCTCAGAACTCGGGTGGACAGAGCAGGTGAGGATTCACAGCTGGACTGGTTCTCTCGAATTCACAGCAGAACAGTTTCTCTTTTCCAGGATTCGGATGGACGGAGAGGAGTACGGAATCCACAGCAAAGCTGTCCCTCTTCTCAGGAGCCAGGCCGACAGAAGACAAGTGAGGATTCAACAGCATAACTGGTTCTCTCAGATTCACAGCAAAGCTGGCCCTCTTCTCAGGACCCAGGCTGACAGAAGACAAGTGAGGATTCAACAGCATAACTGTTTCTCTCAGATTCACAGCAGAACAGTTTCTCTTTTCACAGGATTCGGATGGACGGAGAGGAGTACGGATCCACAGCAAAGCTGGCCCTCTTCTCAGTAAAGACACATCACACTTGTGTTCACTTCAATTCCACAGCCATAAATCCTTGTGAATCAATAAGGCAAAAGCACTGCAATTCACTCACACGATAGGGCTGATCACAGGCCTCACTCAGTTTGTTGCACTAGCTTTGAAACACATAGCTCCTCCAACAGTTAGATCCACATTCACTGTATCCTCTTCAAGCGGTTAAAATGTTCATAAGAAGAAAATCACTTCACTTATCTTCTTTTCTCTCTCCTTCCACAGCACAGATCCAGTCAATAGCTCAGTCCAGCAGTCTTCCCACAGAGGATCACTCTGATCCAGCAAACTCAAATGGGCGATCTCCACACCCCAGCGATTTTCCAAAGAAAGCTTGTATCCAGCACGAGCACTTCAAAACTCCCCTTTCCCCACACGCACTGTCCAGCGTGTCCTTTCTCTTCACCGGGCGTCTCTCCCTTTCTCCTGTTCCTCCTTTCCTCCTTATTCATTCAGTCATTGCAGAAGTCTTGTATGTGTCTCCACTGCATTTCTGAATGCTGTCTTTGATTTTTCATATTCATGGGTTTTGACTTTATGCCCAGTCCCTTTGTATTTCTCTGTTTTCCCTCTGCCCTGGACTCTATTATTGTATGTACTGTTTGCCTGTTTTGAAATTCTTTTTTTTTTTTTGGATTACCCTAAAATAAACTATTGCATTTTGATCCTCAACTCCTGTGTCTCTGAGCAGTTCATGACATGGAGTTTCATGTCATGTTCATGTTCAGTTATTTACTTACACATTAGTAGTCATTAGCGTCACTGAATAATAAGGGCTAATTTGTTCAGGAACAGGAACGAAGCAAGTGACTGACTTTATAGCCATTTCGTCTTTCCTAGACTAGTCTAATGCAATACAACGAATGATGTGAAACGGTCTACCAGTGGTTTACACCATGGGCATCTTTGGATTTTTTTCACTGGCAAAAACAATACGAATGAATGAGGCATTTATATAGCACTTTCATATGTACTACTGTACACCCAAAGTGTTTTACAATCATATCAGGGAATCTCTCCTCACTACCACCAGTGTACAGCATCCACTTAGATGATGCGATGGCAGCCACAGTACCAGTGCGCTCACCACACACCAGCATATACACAAAATACACAGTGGTCAACATTTGAATTGGATCAAAACCTTTCATCGAAGTCATCCATGAATTTTGAACCACACCCGTTCCTGTCTTAGAACAACTTAACATTTGAAGTGTGCCAGTTTTAAATGGAGTTATTGTGGTGTGAAAGATCCACTCTTGACAATTTATATTTTACTGAACAACTCTATGTAAACTCTTTTAGAAATTAGAGTGGGGCAGTTTCCACAGAAACATAAATTAGATTACTTACAAATACAAAATCATATTGCAACAAATAATGCTACATCAATTATAGGCCCACACAAAAGAGCAACTCTGCAGCTACTTGTGTAGACCTATAGTTAGCAAATAGGCACTGCGTTTACATTGTTTATCAAGCCAAGCAAATGTCACACTGACAGTCAAATTTAACATCTTGGACAGTTACTCTATGCCAAGGCAATAACTGGTAATAAGCAGATACTGGTACTGACTATTTGCCTACCATTATTAAACGGTGTAATGTCTTAAACTTTTCATGTGCAAATATTTGCACCACAAATTGTGCATTAATAACTATACTATAAAACCTATACCAACTATAAAAACTATACTGAGGTGTTATTTATACATAGAAAATACTCCCAGAATTCACAAAACATGGGTACCACCATACCTCTTGATCAAGCATACAGACTCCAAATTTTCATTTCTCATATTTATTAACAAGTACATCAACAAGGTCCCCTTACAATTTTACAAAAAGAAAAACAATTATAATAAATAAGAATTACTGGGGATCACATACCATAGACTGAAGTTTATCTACTCCATTTAAATGCATATTTTTGTACAACCAAAACTGGCCATACATACAAATAAAAGTGCTATCCCAAATCAAATGCAAAAAATCCCAGGTAGATTTAGGTGCATTTACATGGTTAAGAAACAGGGTTCTTCACATACAAGAAACAAAAGGAAAAAGGCCTTTTTAATGTCAAATTAAAAGTAATCAATGCAGCCATTTTTTTTTCTACAACCAGTGGTTGTTTGGAGAAAATTCAAGCAATATTAGCCACTGGAAATCAAACTCGTAGACAAGACCAAGTCACCCAGAGGAAAGCAAAACGCATCTGGAGGAAAGAGGTATGAATAAAAGAGCAAGATTAAATCCATAGAATTAGACATTCACTTACAATCAACATTAAACGGACACTGCGGGTGGAATTTGATTCATCCATAAAGAACAGAGTGGTTGGTGAAAAGGTTGAGTACTTCTCAGATAAACACGGGCACTTTAATCTCAGACTATTGAAAGAAGAAATGTGTGTTGACAAAGTAAATGGGGTCAATTGAGACTGACTTAAGCCTGTAAAGAGAGAACATCCTAACGTGTTCATAGGAACCAAAGAAACATCATTCCTCCAATGGCATACTCGGTCAGATGGAGTGGAGCGAGCAGGATTGACTCACTTCGGGTCACAGTCGTCCGCTGCCTACTCTCTGTGGAAGGGGACGCTGCACCGCCCCTCGGCCCCGACGCCCTCGGTAGCTCCCCCGAAACCCACGGCCTCTCAGATACCGGCCCGGCACCCCAAAGGTCTCCACGTTCAGCTTCCTTTCCTCAGCCCATGTGGTGCGTCTGGGGGAGAAGAAACAAACTCACTGACAAGCAGAGCTCCTGCTAAACAGAAGTGGACGGGTCATACCTCGACTTGAGCTCGGACGAGATGTTGTCAAAGAAGCACTTTGCTTTATTGTAGAAGCACTTCGGCCCGAGCAGATCCTCTTTAATGGCATTCTCAGGCTTATCCTGATCTTTATCGCTTTCCTCCGGGGTCACTTTTGGCTCTGACAAAGCAAATACACTAACAGGAATAAAGAAAGGCGAATTCTGCAGGGTGGATTTAAGAGACGTTCAAGGGCCTGTGCAGGGGAAATACCTTCAACATTGAGCTGGTCTTCAATCTCCTTCTCCACGTCGTCTTTATTGAACTGAGCATTTGCGGTTTCAAAATCGAAGTCCGATTCGAACTGCAGGGTGCTGGGCTTCGTGTTCCCTACAAGGATTTGCCCTCGACCACGGTTCCTGGACCTTCGAGGTCCTACAAGACACCTCATGTTCACAAGGTAGTCTACATCAACAAACGCTGTCATTAAAGAACAAAGAAGTGTCTTCACCTGGTTTCCTCCTACTAGTTGGAGGCTTATTCTCGTCATTAGCTTGACTCTGTCCCTTCAAGACACCTTGCTGTGCAGCTGAATTACCTCAGAGGAAGGAACACACATCTTTTTGAAACTCGCATACGCACGTTTACTAAAGAGCAGGTCAAGTCAACCATCCGTCGCAATACACACCTGCAGCCTCTGGAAATACGTCATGAAGTGGACCAGTGAAGTTCAGAGTTTGTTCAAAGTGTTCAAGTGGGCATGAAGACCACAAGCGTTTTAAGACTAGTTTACTCAAATGGACACTTAACCAGTGCCTGATTGTGGTGTTTCATTTGTAAACACTTTACAAAATGCATATAATCTGAATATAAACACTTGACCATGTCATACATAGCAGCCAATTAAATTTAACTTGCACTGGAAAGTCTTCCCAAGGCGGGTCATGAAATCACGTGACAAATGAAGGGACACGCTTAGCCTCAAGTACTGCTCTACAGATAGTCTGGGTTTAATGTGTGTTAAGTGTCTGCAAGTGTGCATCACCTCATTTTGCAATGCAGAAGCAAGAGGTTTTCTGAGAATGCGTGACTCCAGATTAATTAGCCGCTATAGGGAAATGAGAACAGTGCAATAAACCATGAAACTGTGCAAAAACACATTAATGCATTAAGGTAAAACAGTCGCAATATCAGGCAGCATAAGACTGTTGTGGAAGTAAACCACTGGAAGCAGATGAAACCAGAAGCCGAACGACCACAGTGCTCTCAGTGGACTGGGTCCGGCCCTCAACACTAAAGCCAAACTCTATTCGCACTTCAGCACTGTTTGAGGCCAAGCGTATCCCATCAGGAATCACACACAAGAAATCACAACATAAAATATAAATTCCCAGCTGAGAGGAATGTTTTGACCATGTCAGGGTTACCCAGCTGAGAGCTCAGGGTGTGTGTGTGTGTGTGTGTAGGACTCACTGCTGAAGGCTCTCTGCGCTGCCCGACCGCCCCGCTGCGCTCGGCCCGTCTCTCCTGCTCCGCTCAAACCCTTCAGTGGGGCTTTCTCTGCTGGCACAGTCTGAACCGCCTGCTCCACCATAGGACCCCTCCGCACCGGGACACCATGCAAACCTGAGCCACAAAACACAGTCTGAACCGCATACTCCACCATAGGACCCCTCCGCACCAGGACACCATGCAAACCTGAGCCTCACACACACACAGTCTGTCTCAGGGCTGTTGTGTACTGCTGTTTGAGGCACACACACTCACCGAGGCCCAGGGCCGCTGCGTACTGCTGGTTGAGGAGGGAGTTGGCCGCCAGCTGGCTGTAAGAGGGTAGCATGTTTCGGTAGGGACTGTATCCGCCCTGCGACCCGTAGTGAGTGGACGACGTCCCGACTGATGACTAACGAGAGGAAACAATCAGCGCTGCGTCTGAACGAGCCGAGGACACGTGACTGGAGTTACACACACCTGAACGATAGCAGGGTCCTGAGGAAGACTGTGGTGGATCTTCAGAGGCTCACACACCGTGATGTCCTTGATGTCACTTCCCCTGAAGATGATGTACTCAAACACCTCGTCCCTCGGGGGCACAGGCCGGTCCGTCGGTCGCCCCTCGGTGCCGAAAGACCTCACTGACAAACACACACAGCAGCTGCTGAAGCTAACGGGACCTGCAGGCCGGTCATGAGCGGTGTCTGAAACACTCATTCACTCATCCCTATGGTGGACAGGGAGCGGTTTCAGACACCGCTATAGTCAAATAAAACCATGTAGTACAAAATAGTCACGAACACTGGAGCTCAAATCCAACCAGACGTCAACAGAAGCAGTTACAGGACTGGGAGTGCAGGGTTACCCAGAGTTAGCAAACTATAAAGGAGCTTTTATTACGTTTGATCACGTGCGCAATTAGGTTTTAGCTTGACTGTTCAGAACAGACTGAAAGACTGAAGAGGTTCGAGTTAGTTAATGCAGTGTTTCCCAGCCCTGCTCCCGAAGGATGTATGGTGCGTTCACGTGATATGGTAAAAACCAAAAACAGACGTGGAAAATGCACACGATTTTTTGCTACTGTTGGCAGATAGTTTTTGTAGCCTGTACATTGTGTGTCATTAACAATTGTAATATAATGCGTTAACACTCAGCGTCAGTTTTAAAAATACCGTTATGGTTTGGTGTTACGGTTACCTACCCAGAGCAGATGCTAGCTAACGTTAGCAGTTAATAGAAGCCTCCTAGTAATGAGCTGGTAGGAAAGATTAGGCTAGTTGCTATGCTTCACATAATAGAACTAGCGTTTACAGCTAAAACAGAAATATTAGCTCCTTGTCCTTAAAAAAATCTCTACTATTCATGATAAATAAAATACACAGCATATTTACCGTTTGAGTTTTGATAAATCATCTTCTTGCTGTAGCAGATGAATTAAGCAATCTAAAATTGTTTTAGTCAAATAACAAGTTATTATGGTTTAAAAACTGTTTATTTGATACAATTGAAGAGAATGGGCTCAAAATTCGTTTTTTTAAAGTATAACTACATGTTGGACAAATTAATGAATTCCTTTAAAAATTGATAAAAGTTTAACAGTTTGACAAGGGGATTCTGTTAGATGAGCAGATGTGTGTGCGTGTGTTATCTCCACACTCACCTTTCGCCAGGGCCACGGTCGAGTTATCAGTGTCGATAGTGTATAATATTCCCTCATAGCGAATCTGCGCTTTGGAGATCAGACTGATCTTACTGCCGATGTAAGGAGTGCCGCTGCTCATGGCGTCAGATACACACTCAAACACAGACTGAATCAAGCGAACACCTGCAGCATGACGAGCTGTTACTGTAGTAAGAGAGTAGACATGGTCAGTGTGATTTATAGAGAGTCTCTCCCGCCCTCGGCTGACCTGCCGCACCTGCGCCGCATCTCACACACCGATCACAATCACACACCACTGATCACACACACCGATCACTGATCACACACCTGCAGAACAATACAGCGCACTTTGTGGAGAAATATAAGGGCTGTTTTTATTATTATATCACAAAACATCATGAAAAGTCAACTTTTTGAGAAATAAACAGATGTAGGAGAGAGAGAAAATATAATAGCCTATTTAATAATATAATAGCCTAAATAATAGACTATATAAATAGGCTATTATTGGATAGTGTTTTTTTAAGTTTCTAAATAAACATGAAATCATTTTAATAAACTAAATAACGTTTTTTTAAACTATGACAAACTTATCTAAAATATATATTTTAACAGAAAATTGTATATTAATATAATTGTAAGCACATCAATGCTTCACGGTCCACTCCAGTAGGTGGCGGGAATGGGCAACAGCTGACTTGCTGAAGAAGAAGACGACGAGGAAGAAGACTGACTGTCATTTCAGTTCTTTTGCGGCTGTGATTAATATTGCTTTGTATTAATGGTTAAGATTGTTTTATATAAACCGTTAAGTTTTATTTAACGTGACATGGTGGTTAGATCAAGCACTCATCGTACCTTCAGCTTTTTTAAGCCGCAAACATTGGCAGCGTAACACGTTTGAGATTAGAATAACATCACCTCTGAAACTGGCATGCTGTTCGAGAACAACCTGAAGCTCGTGCGCATGTGCGGCAGGAGTGTGTGTGAAGCGCTGAAACAGCGAGCACACAAACACAAGACAGTCCCGCTGTCGGAGAAGAAGCTGGTGAGTGAGTGAGAGAGTGAGTGAGAGAGAGAGACTGAGACTGACTGACTGACTGACTGACTGTGTGTGTGTGTGTGGGAGAGAGAGAGAGAGAGACAGAGAGAGAGAGAGATTGTGTGTGTGTGTGTGTGTGTGTGTGTAACTTAAGACAGAGAGAGAGACTGACTGTGTGTGTGTGTGTGTGTAAAGTCCTGTTCACACTACAAGCAACTTTGTCGCTGCTGGTTGCCTGTGGCTGCGTTTTACTATAAAACGTTTTATATATATATATATATATATATATAACTAATTCAAATTACAGAATGTTTGATCGACATCTCACGATTTTGGGGCTCTTGAGTTCCCGAGCACAATGCATGATGGGATACTCTCAGAAGCGGTGTGGGTTTAGTGTGCGTTAAGAGCATTTTTAAGACATGTGACAGTCTTGCTCCCTTTCTTCCTGTCGCGTGTACGTGGTCTCAGGTGGCCGCAAGTGTGGGTGTTTTAGACAAGGCAACACACACACACACACACACACACACGTTACATCTCCCCTGTTCCTCCTCAGACCCGGTATTTCGTGGACCAGCGCAGGGTGAAGGTGGCGGCAGGGCGGGGGGGTGACGGAGCCTCCAGCTTCCACAGTGAGCCCTGGAAGGAGTGGGGGGGTCCGGACGGGGGGGACGGAGGAGCCGGAGGAGACGTCATCATCAGAGGTACGTGACTAAATGAACAAGAGGTTCATTAATGCGGCTCATGTTTGGAAAGATGTTTGACGCGTGTTGTGACTCAAACTCAAAGTGCTTTCAGATGGAGCAGAGTTTACTACTGATCACAGAGCCGTACGCCACGAGCTGCGCATGGAAAATAATCGTAGCTTTTGCGGTTTCTAGGGCTGCCCTCGACTAAAGATTTTTGTAGGCGACGAGTAGTTGTTCATTCAAGCCTAACAAACCATAAATCATAATGTGCCTTTAACTGCCTATAATACGCATAGCCCAATCATCGCACAAATCAAACAGAAAGCTTGCCACAGTACACCGTCAAACGTAATGACTATGAATGTGTTCAAGTGTAAGCCGCAAATTTTAGTTATAAAGCTTTCTTTTGTGCTGCAATGCTTGTGGTTCGCTATTTTGTGGAAAATACAACGATCAAAATTAAAGGTTTTTGTTGAAGTACCTTGGTTATTTTGTAAAAAGAAAAAAAGCTAGTAGAACAATGGTATAGCCACAGCGAATATTCCTTCAAATTTCAGGCAATTAAGTAGCAATATTTAAGTAGCAATCCTGGGAAATGGGGTGTGTCTGAACAAAACTTCTGAATGCCATAGCAAAAGGTTTGAATACTCCGTCACTCTCATTCGCAGTGGACCGGCAGCTGAAGTCCCTGTCCTCCGTGTCAACAGTGTACCGCGGGCATGACGGAGTGGCAGGAAGCAGTAAAAACTGCTACGGACGCAATGGCAGACCCACCTACATCTCAGTGAGTTTCCTCCCGAACACACTCTCGTCACGTGACTCTGTTCGCCGCAGGGTTACCGGACAGCTCTCGTCACATGACTCTGTTCGCCGCAGGGTTAACGGGCAGCTCTCGTCACGTGACTCTGTTTCCCGCAGGTTCCTCTGGGCACGGCTGTGAAGGAAGCGGGTGAGTTGCTGGCGGACCTCTCTTTCCACGAGCAGATGTTCACCCTGGCGTACGGAGGGGCCGGTGGGAAGGGGAACCGCTTCTTCCTGTCGAACGAGAACCGGGCGCCGATGACGGCTACGGCGGGAGAGAAGGGCCAGGAGCGAGAGGTTCAGCTGGAGCTGCGCACCATGGCTCACGCCGCACTGGTCAGAGCACACGCCTCTATTGCCTTTCATATATATATATATAGTATGTATATACGCGGTGTGAAATAAGACACCATTGCATAGTTTTAATTGTTTCTATTTTGAATGAATTGTTAAATAAAGTACTTTGATGCTTAACTTTATTTACATATGTGACCTTTAAAGGAATCCAAAAGTAATCAGATTGCATTACTTTAATAATGTGGTGCTTGGATTAAGTTACTGAATACTTTTTTATGAACCATTTTTTAACTGTACTGGAATATATTGTAAAAGTAACCCTCCCAACCCTGCCTGTTGATTGTTTCTGTTCTCTGAGCAGGTCGGCTTTCCAAACGCAGGCAAGTCCTCTCTCCTGCGAGCGATCTCTAACGCCCGGCCGGCTGTGGCCCCGTACCCCTTCACCACTCTCAAACCTCACGTGGGCATCGTCCAGTACAGAGACCACGAGCAGGTGGCAGGTGTGTGTGCTTTAAAGCTGCCGTCGGCAACATTTTTTTGATCATATTCAGTGAAATCGACACTATAATCCGACAGAACAACATAAATAAACTGGTTTTAGAAAAAAACCTGAGCTTCTAACTCCACCTGGAGCATGTTATTTGTTTTGCAAAACTCCTGTGCTCCCGGATCATCGGGTGCAGTCAGCGCAGGGGGGTGTGGGATCTGACTGTCAATCACAGATCGGGCACACGCCACCCCTCGCGCACGTTACAATCACATGCACACGCCTGAAGTTCGTGCAGTAAGGAAGAGTGATGGCGGACCAAGTAAGCTCATTTACAGTATGAATGACGTTAGCAATTGCAATATATTGGTAGATTAGCCACAGCCAGGGCAGCATACCTCCAAATAATCCATGGTGTTGATGGATGCTGATGAGACGGGCGCGTTCACAGATAACCTGGTGCGCACGCACTCGAGCACGAACTCTGTGGGAGGGTATTCGTTGATAGTGGGGGAGGGGCATATGAGTTGTAAACATTCAAAATTTTGCCTAAATCCACTCAATCTGCCAGACTTGCCGACAGTGCAGATCTCCTGTTAAAGCTCTCTCTCTCTCTCTCTCTCAATCTACTGCAGTGGCGGATATTCCCGGGCTGATCCCTGGAGCTCATCTGAACCGTGGGCTGGGTGTGTCTTTCCTGCGGCACATCGAGCGCTGCCGTGTCCTGCTGTATGTGCTGGACATGTCGTGTGCGGAGCCCTGGGTTCAGCTCCAGCAGCTGAGCTTCGAGCTCGACCAGTACAGCCCTCAGCTCTCCCTCAGACCGCACGCCGTCGTGGCCAACAAGATGGACCTGCCGGGGGCCAGGAGGAGCCTGGAGGCCCTGAGGAGCCGCGTCCCGCTCACGGTCATCCCGGTGTCTGCACTGACCGGGGAAAACACCGCAGAGCTGGTCCTGCACCTGCGGCGGATGTACGACAGCGAGCTCTCGTAGCAAGCGTGTGCCTCCTGCCTCCATCATCCGATTCTACACACACACGTGTGGCTGTAACCAGAATCAGAGAGCTAAACACCATGCAGGTTACACATGTGCCGTTACGAGTCTTACACATGCATCGTCATGAAGAGCAGAGCTGCTGGGATTCATCATCTCTGAACAAACCCGGATCCTCTTCATGCCGGCTCTCGCCTCTTTACTTCGCACTGCTGAACAATTCTGCAAAAAAGTATGGCCATAAACTGAGGTTTGAAATAAAACGTGTTTTAACCATTTCCCCGCCTCGGCTGTTGCACGGCCGCTATAGACCAATTTCCAGCCGACGTCACAGTTACGTCACGGCGCTAGCTGGAGGCAAACAAAGGGAAAACTGGAAATACAAACCAGCACATAAGGATCTTAAATTTTTCTTCTCATTATTAAATGTCGTCTTGTTGTGTTGTTGGGTGCAAGAATCAATGAAAAATTAATATGCCTTATCTGCAATTTTTATTTCTAGAAAATATTCACCTGATTAAAATTGCACATAATGTCACTCTTTACATTGTCGTCTTCTTGGCGGTGGCTAGACGGCCGCAGTAGGACGTCCCTTATCCCTATCAATCATCCAAACATTTGCCCCTCCTGAGAGATTTAGGTGAATGACGAGGCATCCCTCATCTTATCTTATGCCTGAATTATCCTACATTTGACTTATTTGCTTTACATTAAGTATTATATCAACTGTGATTTTTTTAAATGTCTGTGTGAGCTTGCTGAAAACTACTTTAACAAAACAACTTATATTATTAAACTTTATTACAGGCTCAAGGCCCACAGAAGACATACTATACACAGATCAATAAAACATCACACATTCATATATACCCCTTCTATACAGCAACAACAGAAGAATAGAGCTAATGAAGGCACAGATACCAGTGTTCCCATATTTTTGACATGTACCTCACAGAGCTACGACTTGGATCTACTATCTAAGCTCATTCATGGATAGGGTTGGGTATCGAGAATCGAGTATCGATTGGAACCGTGACTAACTTTTCGTTTTTCCCGGAATCGTTCAAAAGTTAAAATTTCGATTCCTAGTTTCGATATTCACAGTCCGCCGAGCGGAAGAAGAAACCGCTGAACAACACCAACGAAGAAGCGTCTACCGGAAGTGTTGGCATAACCGCGCGAGTCGAACATGAGTAGCTTACGTCGGCGATCCAAAGTGTGGCTTCACTTTTCTAAAAATAACGAAATCTCGGCAAAATGCAAAATTTGTGACAAAAGGAGTATTTTTACAGAAGGAGTATTTCCTTCAGAAAGGCCGTTGGTTAGCAAGGTTAGCTAAACTTTTTTGACCCTGCCTCTTAAAAGAATCGGAATCGAGAATCGTTAGGAACCGGAATCGAAACAAGGAATCGCAATCGGAATCAGAATCGTTCAAATTCAAACGATACCCAACCCTATTCATGGATTCTTAAACTTGAAAGTGAGATTTCTCACCAAAGCCATGAAAGTAGTTAAACCCAGCCTACAGAACAGCTGGCTTGCCCTGGTACTTCTTGTTTTCTTCAGGAGAATCCTGAGACAGTCGTTATAGGCTACTTTTAGCTTAAGCAGGCTCTCCTTCTTATATCTAACCCAGAGAGGGGCTGTGTAAAGAGGGGAGCAGTAAGTTCGAAACAGGTTGATTTTAACATCTGTAGTGCAGTGATGGATTTTCTTGCCAGCATGTTGGCTTGGACATATAGCACTCTCCTTTGTCTGCTCATGTCAGCATCATCCTCCAGTGTATCTGTTAGGATGTGCCCCAGATATTTTGTGGTATTAGCTACTCCCAGCTCTTCTCCAGATAGATAGAAAGAAGGGAATTTAATGTTTAAATCATCTTTTGTTCTACATGTCATAACCACACTTTTCTTTGCGTTATATTTAATATCAAATTCTACCCCATAATCAGAACAGATATTGAGTAGCTGTTGTTGGAACCCACTGCTGCTTGGTGATAGAATGGTAAGGTCGTCTGCATATAAGAAATGATTCATCAACATTTCTCCAACCATACAGCTGGTTTGGCAAGTCCCCAACTGCCTGGACAGGTCATCCAAGTAGGCATTAAATAAGGCTGGAGATAAAATCCCCCCCTGCCTTACCCCATTACTAACATAAAAAGATGTAGATAGAGTGTTCCCCCATTTAACCCACAAAGGCTAAGATTCGTACCAGGCTGCTGGGGACATCCCTGTGCATGAGTTCATTGAACAATTTAAAATGATTAATGTGGTCAAACGCCTTGTCCTGTATATCAATAAAACCTAAAAGCATTGTAGAGCCCTGACTTCCATATGGCTCAACAACCTCTTTCAGTGCATAGATACATTGGTCAGTGCTATGTTTGGGCTTAAAGCCAAACTGATTGTCAGTGGTGGATAAACAGTCACTTATTTTGTCAAGAATTAGACTTTCAAGAACTTTTGAGATAATGCTGGCAAGGGCTATCGGTCTATAATTATCAATACTACCAACTCATGGAATCAGGCAATATTCCATGCCTAGAGAAACGAATAGACCGTAGCACTGCTAACCTGGGGCCAGCTAGCTTTAGGTGCTCAGATGTAATGTTATCCATGCCACAAGCTTTTCTGTCGGCAAGTTGCCCTATGGCCTTAACAACTTCATTTGGATGAAAATAGATATATTTATCCTCTATCACACCAACATCATAAGGCTCACTCTTTATACAGTTGAATAACGCTGCCTCCAGAGGTCAACAATGTCCTCTGATGCAGTCACCCCCTCAATGTTACATGGGAGAGCGGTCTTGGTTCTATTAAGGGTTTTCACCTCATTATAACACCACATCCTCGTAATTTAACCATAGGCTAACTTATGAACTAGAGTTAGTTATGGAGTTGACGATTATAATATTGTTGAATAATTTTGACGATTTTAAAAAAGAGCACATACTACTGTATGAGCAAAGATGTTGCTTGCAGTGGGTGAACCTTGAGTGTGTAGATGTGTTTGTCAGTGTTGTAGTACTCGAGACTCGGACTCGAGACCATATTTTAATGGTCTTGGTCTTGTCATGGACTCGTGTGCATTTGGACTCGGAATTGACTCGTACTCGAACATTTTTTTTTTTTAGGACTCGGAATTATTCCCGAGTCCACTCGAGTTCAATTAAAAATATTTTTCATGATTATTAATTTATGTTAATAAAATATTTCTTTAAATTGATTGACACACCCAGTGATTGTGATTTTCTAGTGCGCAACTGCGCATGACAAATTGTAATAAAATTACTTTTAAAACCACCTACTATGTGGCCTTTTTACCCTAAACTGATCATATTTTTAAAACTCTAAGTAAATTCAGTAAAAAGGATTTCTCTAAGTATATAAAAGTAAATTAGGTAATCAACCCTCACTGGTCTCGGTCTCGACTCGGACTCGACTCTCTATGGACTCGGTGTCGACTCGGACTCGAGTGAGGTGGTCTCGACTACAACACTGGTGTTTGTGTACTTACTGGTTGTTTTGATGTGTGTTGTTTGCATTTATGGCATCAGTGTGTGTGTGTGTGGAGGGTGTGGAACATCTTTCCTGGGTCAACATATCATATCCTGGAACAACAGCCCATAAATTATAGGTGAATATATGGACTGTTGGACTCATATCCAAAATTATCAATATGTTATAATGATAGTTGGATAGATGTAGAAGCATCTAAACCTGGCAGGCGGGTCACGCGCACTCTCCGACCCCATAGGACCCTCTGCGGGTCACGCGCACTCCGACCCCACAGGAGGCGCTGCGGGTCACGCGCACTCCAACACCACTGGAGGCGCGAAGGGACAAACTCTCAGTCGGCTCTGACGCGCGCGGCGGCTGGAATCCACCGAAAGTGTGTCGGGTTTTACATGAACGGTTTAGTGATGGATAAGCGGAGTAAACGGCCCAGGGAAGATGAAGAGTGTGCTGTCGAGGTGAAGCAGGTTTGTGACGGAGAGTTTTGGCGCTGGGACGCCGATGAAACGGTGGTGTTTCTGCGGAGAGAAGGACTCGAGCAATGGGAGCAGAAATTCAGAGGCAAGTAACTGTCCTCAACCCATCAAGACCAGCCTAGACTTCAGTGACATGACAACAGAGATCCAGTCGCTGCTTAATAGTCCAGTCATTTTATGAAAAAAGGTTGAACAAATTGCAACAGAAGCAAACTCAGCTGATTTTGTATCCTCAATATCCCGATAACAGTAAAATACTTGACGTGAAGGTCTCGAACCCATTTTGGCGACCCATGAGCATTATACACAGGGGAAGGAGTACTTTAGAAAGCAGCCTTTATTGTTGATTATGACAGATGGGTTCTGGTTCTGGAGAACAGGAGACACGGGTCAGGACAATGCAGAAACACAGCTAGGTAAAATAAAAGTCAATCAAATGAATCCATGTAACGTTAGGAGAAACAAAGGGAAGACAGTTGAGTGGACCTTGAATTAATGACTGCATTTATGCCCCGGCTACTGGTAACGTTATATTATCTCATTTTATTTGCATATATTTGCATATTTGGCTGTACGGGCTGTTGAGATACCGTTACCATAATTGTGCTGGTGTAAAAAAAAATTAATATAAACATTTAAAAATAAGATGTTGCGGTACTATCCTGTTTTATGGACCTATTTCCACAGTTTAAAAACACTGATCAATTTTATTACTTTTCGGTAAGTTGAACTGTATCTTTCAAATGACCTATTGATCATTTGTGTTTATGTACTATTAACTAGTGGCAAAGAGCAAGAGATGATCGGTTCGAGTTAGGGTTAGTAAACAGTAAACTGTGTTTATTGTTTGCATTTCGTAATTAAATCGGCAGAATTCGAGAGCTGATAATCTGTCAATAGTGTCCTGCTCTGTGTAATCTGTCGGTGTCTGTTTGCTTGGTGGTTTGTCTCTGCGTGAGAGCGAGTGAAGTGCCGATTGCGTGACTCATGGTGAGGTCGTTAGAGTTGGCAGCAGATTCACTTTGTAAATGTTTTTGGCGGTGGTGCCAAAACAACTGTTCTTGTTCATTTGCCATGTCTATGTAGGGCTGCTCGATTATGGAGAAAATCATAATCACATAAATCAAATAAGATGTGTTATTTTTGCAAATTAGCACAAAATTAGATTATGCACTGTTTGCCCATGTTAAAGTCCCCGTGAACCGGAAGTTGCTAACGATTTTTCTCCAGTGCTGTGACGTATTTCCAAGTGAAACGGAATATTGAACAGAGGGCAGGGTTTTACTCTAGCGCTCCTCCTCTCCATCTCTCGCTCATAGCAAACTAACGGTTTGAGGGGAGTGGTTAAGCGTTTCCCCACCCAAACTGTGAAACCTACGTCATCAGAAAAAGAAACTGTTCCAGACCGGAAGTAACTTTTCAGAATTTGATTAAAGATTACTAAGGTAAAACAATTTTTTAACATGTATTCACTTGCACGGATTAATTGTTCACCACAAGACTAGTAATACGCGCTAACAAAGTAAATAGGTTCAATTTTGATTTCACGGGGACTTTAACAATGAAAAAAATAAACTTGTAATACATGTTTTGTTTGTCTTGATGTAAGTGAACTACTCTCAGTAAGTAGAAAATTAATTTTCATGGTATCTAAAGGTTAAATTCGGTACCCTATTCACTTGAGAAACAGAATGAATAGGCGTATGAATAGAGTATGTTTGGGTCTTATTCAAAACTTCCCCTAATGGGATTCTTCTGGGCTTTTTTCCCTCTTACTCTGGACATATTGAGGATACAAAATCAGTTGAGTTTGCGTTCTGTGTCAATGTGTTGTAGGTTGACCCCATGTCGACCCCTCACTTCTGTTAGTTGAGTTAGGCTGGTTTCATTGTGATTTCTCTCTTGTGTTATTTTTTTAGAGGAAGAAAAAAAAAATAATGGTACATTTCCAAACAAGTATGCAAACAGATGCAGTAAACAAATAATCTACCAACTAGAACGTCATTTACAAAACCGTTAAAGCGATAGAAATTAAACATTTAATTTATTTAAAAAAAAAGAAATAACATTAAACTTCAAAAATTAAATGCGATAAACAATAAAAATTTGATAACAAAAAAAATGTGTTAAAAATGACAGTCAGAAAATCAGGAGGTAACTCTTATAATGAAGCCATTGGCCTATTTTTTTAATCAACACATCAGTTTTAGAGACTTTCTTGTTAAATGATGAACAAAGAGAGTCACGAATAACTTTAAATCGACACAGAAAAGCCTAAAGTTGGGCTCAGGATCAGTTGTGGAGATGAAGTTAGCAGTATAACCTGCTGTCTCCGTCCCAGATCAACTGGACATTCATATCAGAAATAAAGAGTTTGTTGTGAGCAGCAGTGGTGGAGGAAGTACTGAATCTCAGTACTTAAGTAAAAGTACAAATAACCAGATAAATATTTACTTTAGTAAAAGTAGAAGTAACACAATGACAACCATACTTAAGTAAAAAGTACCTGATTCTGAATGTACTTTAAGTATTAAAAGTAAAAGTACTTGCATAACAATTTATTCTCTTAATGTCTATTTTCTAATGATTAATAAAACATTTAATTCTAACTTATTCAACCTAATACTCCTATAATGATGGAAAAAAAATAGTTGTCACCATTTCTGAAACAAGCTTGCAATTAGGCGATATGCACATCATGCTTATCCTTACTATATGTTAATAACTATGTTTGGCAGTAAACGAGATTAATTTATGGGGTAATTCTGAACCTCTTGGTTTGCCATAATCCTAACCAAACGTATATTACACACAGTGTGTTTCCTATGCACGTAAAAACAAATTTTCGCGTATAAATTGCATGATAAACACACTGCGTGCGAGACGCGTTTAGTTGATGTATCTATGGCAACCAAACGTCACTGGTGAGACAAACGTGCAACGAACGGACGGTGAGATTATGTTTTGGCAGGGGAAAAACTGATCAGAAAATGTAACAGAAGTTGTAGAAATGTAGTGGAGTAGAAAGTATAATAATTGCTGCAAAATGTAACGAAGTAAAAGTAAAAAGTATGCACTATTTATTCTACTTATGTAAAGTAAAGATACGTGAAAAATTTACTTAAGTAAAGTAACAAAGTATTTGTACTTCGTTACATTCCACCACTGGTGAGCAGAGAAAATACGCACCTCTTCCCTGATCTCCTTTGCATAATCATATTCAACAATCACCTGTGGTAGGTATCGTTTCAAGATTAGAGTTGCCTAGCTTACATGTAAGTTACAATGATAGAAAATATGCAGATTATACGCTGCAAACATTCACGAGTCATGACAGCTGTTATCTTGTCCATGCTGGCTAATCATCATGATCACCCGACATGAATTACATAAAGCACAAAACCAGGGTCTACCATGTATAGTTAAACGATCACTAAGTTTATGTGAATGTAAGTTTGGATTCCAGTGCTGTCTGATGTGAGTGTAAACAGGCGGGCTATGAGATGGGATCTGTGCATTACCACTGGAGGTCACGACCCGCACAGGTCAGCTCCAGCCGGACTAAACACACCAGCTCTTCAGGGTCTCTGCATGGCTTCACGCTAGCTAGGGTTGGGTATCGCTTGAACTTTAACCATTCTGATTCTGCTTATCGATTCCTAATTTTGATTCCAGTTAGGTAAAAAAAAAACACTTAGATATCATTCACATTTAGTCTTATTATAAAACATGTAACTGCAGCTGAAGAACACTTACACGCTTGCCTGTGGTTTAAAAGTACTATGGAAAAGTAGACCTATATATTTCAAGCATTATTAAAGGCAGATAAATAATCGGTAATTAAAAAGAATAAATAAAAGTAGCAATCGCAACAAATAGACACAATTGAACAAAAGATACGATTGAAGTAATCAGTGTTTTAAGATTTCCAGGAACAGAAACGTTAATGAGCTGCTAGAGATGGGCGTGAGAGCGAGTGAAGTGCCGATTGCGTGACTCATGGTGAGGTCGTTAGAGTCGGCAGCCCTGCAGATTCACTTTGTAAATGTTTTTGGCGGTGGTGCCAAAACAAATGTTCTTGTTCATTTGCCGTGTCTATGTAGGGCTGCTCGATTATGGAGAAAATCATAATCACAATTTTTTTGGTTAGTATTGAAATCATAATTATATAACAACATTATTTCACATGTTTTTGGGAATGAGTTGCGTTTATTCAGGGCTCCAGACTTTTTTTTTTTTTTTCAACATTGTATTTATTGATTTTAGAAACATTTACATTAAAACAAGCACAGAAAGAAAAATAAAATACAAAAATACAAAATAAAAATTAAATAAATAAAAAAGAAATAATAATAAAAACAACAACGACAACAACTATACTATACAAATGTCAAGACAATGGTACATTAATAACATAATTTGTTATTCCTGGTTACACCGAAAATAAACTATTTGGTTCAGCTTCCTTTAAAAATTCTATAAAGGGGTTCCAAACTTTGAAAAACTTTCCAGATTTTACTTTAACAATATATGTGAGTTTCTCCAAAGCCAAACAACCTGACAATTCCTGTAACCATTGTTTAAAATTAGGGAGGGCTCCAGAGTCCAGACTTACTTTGTTCATGAGGAGCACTGTGGCCCTCAACTGAAAATTTAAGGGCACACACCGTAAATCAACATCTAATCAAATATTCACATTTCTACTAATTTCCACTGTATTATTAATAAATACTTTGATATTAGATGCAGAAATGATGATGTGCTGTTTCAAAATCACATTTTATTGTGCGCTTTTATAGATGCAACAACAAGGTAAACCAACAGGACCATTGCTGTCATGGCTGTACAAATATTAAAAATATATATACCATTAATACATTCAGAAAGAAAGTGCTGAGTAACAAGCTCCAAACGATACTTGACTTTAGTAAACATTAGGGGCACTGGCCAATAACATTACACTCTTGACCAAGTAGGCCAAAATAACTTGTGCTGCCTTTACTCACTTCCCCTTTTAGAGGAAGCACATCCTCCTGTGCTCCTCTGGGAAGGCCAGCCCTCGTGATTTGGCCTCCAAGCTATTGCGTCTGTTTTAAACGATTTGAACGTTTCCTTTTTGTTAAAAACAGAGCAAAGAACAACACTCGGAGATGTTTCTCCTTCTCCTTCATCGCTCTGATTGGTTTTAGGACATCCTCTGGAAATGATCTGTCTATGATGCTTTGCCAGACCATAACTCAGTTTAACCAGGCTAGTAAACTAGGACCCTCCATGGTAATTCGAATCAAGTCCTCCACAATGTCCACATCAGGTTTCTGAGCAGAAAATCCCCTTCACACACAGAAGAGGAGACTGGGAGGACCAGCATGATGTGCACATATGTAGGATGTTCTACAAAGATTGGGTCATTAATATAGGTTTTATTTAATCAAAAAGTAATAATTACCAATTAAATGAACAAGGATGTGATTAAAATGGGGTACCTTGTAATCAGAGCAGATACCAT
The DNA here is from genome assembly GCF_016745375.1 of Pimephales promelas. Next base: position 58,699,334 of record NW_024121099.1, on the reverse strand, counting down.
CATCATCTCCCATAAGGCATGGTTAGACTTTTAGTCCATGTAGTTCCTAAAGATGAGTGTGGAACTGTATAGTGTTGTGGAAATAATTCTCTGTTGCTCGAAAAGAGGAGGAAGAAGACAAGTGGAAACCTCTTCAAAGTCAAACAATCAAAAGTTTATTTTCTTGCAAGAAAACAAATCTTAAGTTGGCATTCAACATACAGAACAATGTCTACATGTGAAGGTGAAGGCTAGTCCTTCTCGGCATCCTTATAGACCTGAAAACTCAGCAAACCGTCCTCTGCAGACTGTGTCTGGTGTGCAGCAGATCGTCCCCTGTGCCGTCTAGAAAGGAAACCTGTTCATGCGGCCTTTAACTATTCTCGTTAACCATATTCAGTTCAGACAGCACATTGACGGCTGTGGTAAAGTTTCCATTGTTAAAGTGCAGCTTGACGTCACACCCCAACTACTGTTCGACCTCTCACCCTTTCTGCTTTATCTCTTGTTTGATCGAAACCTGCACACATACATTACACACTCGAAATACAATGGGCTATTAAAATGTTTCCATGCTGCTTGGTCCTTTGTTAAACACAGAACAATATGTTCTCAAACGAAGCTTACATTAACTTTCTAACAGCTTGTTATATCTTTAATAATGCCCTTTGGATTATATGAACATCTTCCTTTAAATGCTCATGAGTACATCTTTTCCAACGTTAGTAAATCTAAAACATCTTAATAAGATGAAAGAAAACGTATAGAAGAAAATAAAAGAAAAGAAACATATATAAATGTAAATGTATAAATTAGCCATTACAGTGGACTGATGCTCCTCTGTAGCCGGATTGGACTCACAGCCATTTCTGAAAAGAGTGAAAGGAAAAACTGACCAAACAGTCTAGGTTAAGGATCAAAGTAGATGTTTGAAATGTTGCTCTGTGTTATATATCTTTATGATAATTTAAAAAGAGTCACTAACCTTGTTAAGAGTTGAAGTGGTCTATCAGGACGTCCAGCTCCTCTGCACCATATTCTGTCAGTTCACACAACATTCAACATTTTAGACAAGAATACAAAATTAATAAATATAAAATAAAAATCAACTCCAGAGCTAAAAACGTAATTAAGAAAACACTGCTCACCTGATACTTGTACAAAAGGTGTGTCTTCTCTGGGCCTGAAGGTGTGCCACCCGGCTGGCATCTCACTCACATGATGACCTCAATAGTTGCAAAGAGATTCTCAATCCCATGTGAAGCTTTAGAATGAAGATAAGGTAGTAGCCTGAATAAGTTGAATTCTTTGTAATTGTAGACTGGAGCTGGCAATGCTATCTGTGCAAAGGGAAATTCACAGTAAAGAATTTAGTAATGGGTCTAAACATAATTTAAATATATAATATATAAAACATACCTTGAGCATGTGCATGTTTCACTTCGATGTGGCCAATCAAAATATTCCTGGTTTCCCTTCGTTTAGGATCCTTGCGTATATGATTTCGCGTTCCTTTGTTGAAACGTCGGTGTCCCCGTCGATCATAATTGATATATGCAGAGCATCCTTCATCTTCCCCTGCAGAGTATCCGCAATTATTCCAACAAATTGTGCTGTATCGTTGTTGTAAGTTTCGGAAATTTTTTAAGCCATTCTTCCTTTGAAGGTGGAGCTGGCTTTTAGTTTGCTGAAGGGTAGTTCCTCCAAGTCGGCCGTGTTAAATTTCTGCATCGTCTCTGCCTCATCTGCGCTCTGATTTACAGCCTCTTGTCTTATAAAGCAGCCGGCTGTGGCCTTGCTTTTTGATTTATGAACATGTCACGGCATACCCTGTGCTTAAGGCTAAGACTATGTTTAACTAAAGCATTGCGTTTAAACTGCAAAGTGCCTGCACTGTCGGTGAACTTTGTGTTTCCCGCAATTTTTGGGTTAGCGTCTACCGTATTCTCAGTTCATGGAGTTCGTCTCCTTACAGTACCTCTGCCGGCTGAAATCTCCAACTCACGCTTCCCGAAAATGGTGGGTTCGGGACACAAACCTCGGATACATCATCAGACTGCGGCACTGTAGACACGCTAGCCTAATTTATAACAGTCGGGAGCCCTGTTATTAAAAAGACACCTTTCAACAATTCTTAAAAAATGTAAAGTTGAACATTTATTGCACTCTTTGAACTATCAAACAGCCCTGGTGGAAAAGCTGACATGTTTACGAAGTAATGTGTGATTTTCGAACTGAACCGAAAAACCGCGATACTGAACTCACGATTCGAATCGCGATACCGAACACACCCCGCCCCCTGCTACCCCGGCCCCGCCCCCTGCTACCCCGGCCCCGCCCCGCCCGGCTGGAAATGGAAATTTAATTAATTGCACCGCCCTGACGGCAACCGCTGAGCCCGTTGGAGAGGGGAGCGCCGGCGGATGCTAAAGAGAAAACCCTTTTCATTCAAACAAATCGACATAAACTACAGATTTGAATGGATAAAACCGATTTTGATGTGTACTAATGAGGAGCCTTGATGGAGTGATTGATCTCTCCAGAAGACTGTACAGGCCCATGAGTCTGCTCTGTGTGAGTAACGTGGTGTCGTAACGTTTGACAGAACCGAACAGTGGGACTGGATGATCAAACACGCCACTAATGATATACACTGCTGTTTATTCGTCTTACAGGCCGAACTAACCTTAAAGAAAGAAAGATCTGTATCCATTTGAAATGAGAGGGAACTGCATTAATCACGATCCAAACAAAGATGCTACACATGGTGTTTATCTTTTAAATGAGAGGCTATAATTTGAAGATTTAAAGTGAAAACAATAGCTTGACTTGCTGACAGACGTGGAAGTGAAGTTTCAGTCTCTGACAGGCTTACGAGTGACTCTCTACAACAGTTTTCATCAGATACGCCAAACAGGAGTGTGTGTGTGTGTGTGACGCGCTTGAACGGCCTCGCACCCGAGCTTGTGCTGTTCCTGCTGCGTGACCCCTGCGTGACCTCCGCTCGTGGCTGGTGTACACATGCTGGGAATGCATAAGTGCGGTCACTCAGTGGTCAACACCAAACCCAGATTTATGTCCATAATCAGAACCAGACATGACCAAGCATTTGTTCAGGAAAATCACACACAATTGAACAGATGATCATAAGGCCCTGGACTTCCTTTAGTTCATCTTCATCCATGTTGGTCTTCCTCAACAGCCCATAATATGCCCACCTCATGCATGCCAGTCATTGATTGGTAAGGTTTTATCTCGGACAGAAAGCGGTTCACTCGTAGTTCCCCACAGCATTAGCAGGATAGCCTGAGAGATAAGAGGAGTCTCGTTTGAGTGCCTCCGATGATGTACGCCATCTCTAATCCAGCAGTGCGACCCTTGACCCCTGCAGATCCTGCCCGTACACTGTCCAGGAGCGCCAGGGTCCTCCTCCACCTGAACGTGTCCTGCCGCATGTCTGCTTGTGTAAGGGCTTGTTTTGCTGTGTCTGCGTGTGAATGTGAAAGGACATAAACCTGCGGATGCGTTTCAGCTGATTATGACGCGTTCAGTTAAATAAAACACATGTTAGGGGGTGATAGTGTTTAGGGTTGTGCGATATAGATAAAACAATTATTATGATATATTTCATATCGTTCGGTATTGATAATTATTGACTTTTTTTTAGACATTTGACATTTAAACCACAGTTTTTTATTTATCCACATTATTAAGGCAAACAACAAATTATATTAGTTTTAGCAGTCAAAAACTAAAAATGTAAACAAAAATATCATCTTTGTCTTAAAGCTACACTGTGTGATTTTTACCCCCATCTAGCGGTGAAAAGGTATATGACCATCCATCGAATATTAATTTCTGTTCCTCTCAATTCCGATTTGGTTTTAACTCCTACGGTGGCCAATGTAGTCCAAGATTAACGTGGCTTCCAGTTCGACCTCGTCCATGAGTGTTAACTCAAACGTAAAGGCGAATCTTGAATTAACGGGTATGTCCCTCTTTGGCTAATGTACTTTCAAGATGGAGGGGCAACATGGCGAACCCCTTACCCGCATGTATTTCCAATGGCATATTATACACTGACGAGAATAATTACTTGAACGAAGTAAATATACATTAATGAGCACATATATTTTTGAAAGAACTAAGTGTTTTTAGCTAAGAATAAACTAAAAGAGTTGCGCGTCTGTGATGATGTAAGATGCACCCAAACGCACCAGGGTTCGACGAGCCCAGTGTGCAGACACCCGCAGTTACAGCAAGCGGCCACCAGGGTGAAGGGTGTGTCACTGGTTCCCAGTCGAGCTCAGTGTTATCATCTGTCTTACAGAGCACGGCATAACCGGGCCAGGACTGCCGTACCTCACCGAGGGGCTTTTGGAGAAGATGGGCATCTCGTAAGTGTTGCTTCAACTATTTGGTTATGCTGCTTTATTAACAAACCGAAGTCCTTTAATCTTAGCCTAATGCCACAGTCTGATAATGAGCTGCTGATTTCCAGTGCATGTTTTGCATAATTGAAATGGGGTGGTGTCGTTTAGGCCTCTGGGGTCACGCCTGCAGATCCTGCACTGCCTTCAGAAGCTCTCAAACGAACCCATGAAGGTAAGCCGAAGCTTTCTCACGCGTGCTGGTCAATGCCGGAGCCAGGCCTCTCCACGGGTGCTGTGTGTGTTCCAGGTGTTCAACGACCCCATCCACGGCCACATCGAGCTGCACCCGCTGCTGCTGCGCTTCATAGACACGCCTCAGTTCCAGAGGCTGCGCCACATCAAACAGCTGGGGGGCACGTACCTGGTGTTCCCGGGGGCGTCCCACAACCGCTTCGAGCATTCGGTCGGGTAAGGTGTCCGCTACACACTCCTCGCGCCTCACGGTACGGACGGACGCGTGTGTCTTCAGAGTGTGTTGTGTTTGTGTGCTGCAGGGTGGGCTATTTGGCGGGATGTCTAGTCAAGGCTCTGAACGAAAGACAGCCAGAGCTCTTCATCACCAAGCAGGATATCCTCTGTGTGCAGATCGCTGGCCTGTGCCATGACCTGGGTGAGTGACGCACGTGCTCAGACACTTCCAGACTCGTGTTCGTTAGAATCAGATGATGAAATGATTGCTTTGAAGGAGACATTTTAATAATCAGGCACAGACCAGTTTTCAGATCATCATCTCGCATCCTTCTTGAAATGTACAAACTTTGTCCATAACCCAGATCAGATGAGCGAGCCGCGTCCCCCCCGTCAGACATGTTAATCTCAGAGCACACACTGATGTTTTTGTGTCGTCACTCTTTAAAATCACCTTTCTGTCTGTTGTCCAGGTCACGGCCCATTCTCTCATTTGTTTGATGGCCTGTTCATCCCTAAAGTTCGACCTGGTGAGAAGTGGAAGGTGAGTGTGCAAGCGTGTGAACGGCCTGCTCCTGGGAGGAGCATGGGGGACCTCCTGATGCTTTGAAACTAACTTTTCAGAAAATCAAAATAATATATATATTTTTTAATCGGACAAAATGTACCCGTTGGCCCTCGCACACCGAGTCTGAAATTCACGTCCGAATTTTTTCGCACGTTAAAAAATAAATACGACCTCAGGTTATGTCAAGCACGAACGAGCTAAGGAAGCTCTTAATCAGGAATTAATGATTGTCAAATTCCTCCATCAGACCGATTATTAACTGATATATTTTAAATAAGTGGCCAGAAGTGGAATATGTGCAAGAATAATAAATTGAATGAAACTCATCTGGAAATAACAAACAGACTTTCTATCAATTTTAAAACTAGATTTGATCAAGTGGTCTACACCTGATGCCGTATGGGTCATACAAGTTTGACTCATGCTTTTCTGCTTAAAGGTGAAGACCCAACTTTATGTATGTTTTGTAAAATTCCCTTATCTGTCAAACATTTTTTATTGGATTGTCCTGGACTTAACGCAAGCAGAAGGCTCTTTTATCAAGTTACTTCTTTGAAGGACATATTTAATGAGATTATGCCTGAAAAGGTTCTGGATTTTTTTTTATCATATGTTAATTTAAAAAAATACATTGTATAATATGACTTCTTGTTTATATTTGTTATGTTTTTGTTGTATTTATATGATATTTGTTTTTTTGTAAATGAATTTTTGCCATGAAAATAGCTCTGACTGCTGACATGGCATGAAATAAAATAATCTGAATCTATGTCAATCACGCTCGCACACTGCCTCTGAAACCTTCGTCCGTCGTAAAAAAATCGAATCGGGTTCAATTTTCTTTGTTTTTGCGCATCCATAGTGAGCAATTTTAATGGTGTTTGACACATAAGAACCACTGAGTCAGGAATATGAAAAAATGTATACGAAAATCTCGGACTCAGTGTGCAAGGGCCTTTATGGTGCGTTCCCACTGGACGCGAATGATTTCAATGTTAAGTCAATGCAAAGACGCGTTACGCGCGTAAAAAATTCCTGCGGCGCGAATGAGGCGTAGAGCACAGCGACGTGTGGTAGACGAGAATACGCCTCAGTCGTGCGGCAAGTTTGTGTGAATGGTACGAATTGAGGGTCTGGCGTGTTTTGTGCGTTACACGCTAATGATTTAGTTAGTGCTATTTGTGTATTCACGCGTTTGACGCGAAATCGCTCCTGCCGCCCGAGTTAAAAAATCTGAACTTTGTCGTCAATCCCCGCCACGTTAACCAATCAGGAGCCTGCTGCTGTCACGTGGTGAAGGATCTGGATGCTTCAATACATTATTTTGTAATATGACTAAACGCCTGGTGTGGTTCTAATGCACAACAAAGCAAATATTTCATCACTTAAAACTTTATTTCTATATACGAGACATGTTCATTTTGTTTTGAATGTTATTTATTCCAGATCTAGATTATATCAAATATTATTATGATGTAAAGACAACCAACATACATGTGCATAAGTTCATGTCTGGACTTGAGGGAGAAAATTATGATATGTGAAGTGTAATGTAATTGTTTAGTTGGTCTCGCGTCCCATTGAATGACACGGGGAGGCGGGGGTTATGAGCTATACTAGGACCGGCCACTGGGGGGCGATCGAGACGTTTTGGCTTCACTTTTGAGGGCTTGTGCGGCACGCTTGGTCCACCTGAAAGAGCCGTCAGAATCGATGTCCTATTCTCGTTTCGTAACTTGTGTTAGTTTGTCCGACAGTGGAATCGTTCTTCGAGTGTAAAGTGACGGCCGTGTGTGTGTTCTCCCGCCTCACTGCAGATGTGTGTGTGTGTTCTCCCCGCAGCACGAGACCGCCTCAGTGCAGATGTTTGACCACCTGGTGAAGGTCAACCAGCTGGAGGCGGTGATGATGCATCATGGGCTGAGGCTTCCAGACGACCTGGTGTTCATCAAGGAGCAGATCGCCGGGCCGCTGGACTCCTCTGTGCTGGACCGCTCGGTACACACACACACACACACACACATCGCAGAGCAGAGCGACTCGTTAAACAGCTGGCGTCGTGATGTGAGAAATGATAAATCTCGACTCAAGGCCAGATGTGTTTGAAACAAAAACGCTTGTTGAGTTTCGCTAATTGAGCTGCAATCGCCTTGCTTACATTTTAATGTGTTGTGTTTGTAGGGGCTGAAACTCAACATGGTTGTACATTTAAGCTGAGAATACTTTGATTCGAAACATTTCACACACATTTTCATTATCAAAACTAATAATCCATATTCACCTCTCAGACTTCCAAAATATTGATTCTGCTTAAAAATATTCGACAGGCGATTTATATGAGTAAATAACGGAGTGAATATTGTGGAAGTTAATTTAGTTGGTCATCTTCTGCCGATGGGTGTGCAGGTCATGTGATCTCCTGCTGCGAATGTTGCTCTAGTAATTCCGTTTCGTGAGGTCATTTAGTAAAATCACTTTGACGGAAGTATTGTGACCCTCGATGACATCATCAAACCCCGTTCACCAGCTCCACAGCGCCACCCAGTGCCTCCAGTTAGATCTGAGTTTTAGTGTGTGTTTAGCATTCACGGTTTCTATGTTTCGAGTATGGCTGCACACCTGTTCCTCTGACCCGCAGTGGCCGTATGAGGGCCGACCTCTGGAGAAGTCCTTCCTGTACGAGATAGTAGCAAACAAACGCAATGGCATCGACGTGGACAAGTGGGACTACTTCGCCAGGTAAGAGGGGTCGTGGAGGTGAGGGTTAACCCTGGTTCAGCTGAGTGAAGTGTGTGTTGTCATGGACAGGGATTGCTATCACCTGGGGATCCAGAATAACTTCGACTACCGGCGCTTCCTCAAGTTTGCTCGCGTGTGTGAAGTGAGAGGAAAGAAGCACATCTGCACAAGAGACAAGGTACGGTTTGGGGTCATACTCAATGTGTGTGTTCACTGATTTAGTGCTCGTGATTTTAAACTGAACTACCCATTGGGATACAATTGACCAGCAATTAATGCCCAGATATATTAATTCTTCTCGTTTGCTCCCAGTGTCATGAACCCTCTGGGGTCAGGGGAGAGTTGGTCCCTGACATTTGTGCTTTTTACAGTTGCTTATAAGCATATTAATGGCTGACGTCTCATGACACTGTATTCTGCACAAACTGGCCTACAATATGTGTACAGAAATTATTATAATATGACGCTCAAGAAACATTTATGATTATTATCCACGTTGAAAACAGTTTTTTACATTTTTATTTCAGGATTCGTTGATGAATAGAAAGTTCAAAAGAACAGAATTGATCTGAAATGAAAGCTTTTGTAACATTAATCACAAGTTTGGGGTCAGTAAGAATTTATTTTTTATTTTTGGGGGAAAGAAATTAGAAAATACTTTTATTCAACAAGGATGAGTTAAATTGATCAAAAGTTACAGTAAAGACATTTATAATGTTAGAACAGATTGTATTTTAAATAAATGCTATTCTTTTGAACTTTCTATTCATCATATAATTTTGGGGGGAAAATGGCACACGACTGTTTTCAACATTGAAAATAATAAGTTATGTTTTTTGAGCATGAAATCCGCATATTAGAATGATTTCTGAAGGATCATGTGACACTGAAAACTGATGTGTAATCAGCAACACTAATGATGTTGAAAATTCAGCTTTCAAATTACATTTTAAAATCGAAAACAGTCATTTTAAATTGTATTATTCATTATATTAAATTAAATTAAAATATCATAGTGAGAGAGAAGAGACATAAAAAATCTTACTGATCTAAAACTTTAGCCCGGTAGTGTAAGTGTGCATAGCAGTGCCATTCATTCACACAGAGACGCGTAACATGCAGGCTTCATATTAAACAGTCTTTAGCGCTTTACAGACACTTGTATATTACGATTACAGTACTTCAGATTAAAGAAGCGTTCACGATCCTCAGCTTGAAAGGAAGCGGCGATTCCAGGACTCGTTTTGTTTTCTATGTTTTACAGAAGCGCAATGTTGACAGAGAAGACCTTTCTCCATTTTAGATGATGTATAGCTTTTCTCTGCTGCTGTGTGAAGTAAACGTGTCTGTGATTGTGATCCTCACGCTCTCCAGAGTGCTAACACAAATATGAACGTTTGCCTAGTCCGCTGTTATTAGCTTAAACTGAGGGCGCGCCCCATGAGCCGGGCCTGATGGGGTCAGTCGCGCTGATCGACACTTCTTCAGTCGCAGGGGTCACGAGAGAAGCATCGACCCGTTGAATGAAGACGGTTGACATCAGCGTGTGTGACTCCTCTAGGTCTGAGGATGAGTGTTAGCGCCCGCCAGCTTTAGCTTTCGCTGTGTCTGGTCTCAGTCTGGGCCCGGTTTGATGGGGTGTTTCGAGTTCCTGATGGGGTGATCTGTCTTTACCCGCAGGAAGTTGGCAATCTCTACGACATGTTCCACACTCGCAACTGCCTCCATCGCCGGGCGTATCAACACAAAGTGGGCAACATCATCGAGACCATGTGTGTATCGTACCCTTTAACGACACGTTTTCCGTTTCCCTGGCTCCGGGTGTGTTTCACTGCTCTGTGTTTGTGTCAGGATCACCGAGGCCTTTGTAAAGGCTGACCCGCACATCCAGATCCAGGGCTCTTCCGGCAGGACGTTCACCATCTCGTCCGCCATAGAGGACATGGAGGCCTACAGCAAGCTCACAGGTCGAGGTCGTGAACACATGACGCTGCAGGAGCGATGGAGTTCGGCTGATTCATGAGAGATTGTGTCTGTGTTTAGATAACATCTTTGAGCAGATCCTGTACTCGTCTGCGCCGGAGCTGTCCGAGGCCCGAGACATCCTGCACAACATCGTCTGTAGACGGCTCTACAAGTGTGTGGGTCAGACCACGTCCGAGACGCATGTGGACGTGTCGCCGGTGAGTCCAGCACTTTTCCAAACTAATGAATGCAGTTCAGAGTGCTTTACAAAATTGAAAAAAGATGAAGGTATGAATACGGTCATCAAACCCTCCACTTCAGGGTTCACTTGATATTCAGAAGCCAACAAATGAACTCAAGTGGGCCGTTGCCCGTTTTGGGGGCGCTGACCTTTCAGGGTGTCCGCGGGGTTTTAAAAAGTGATAAATCAAAATTGTCAAATTTAAGGCCATTAAAAGTGTTAAATGTAGTCTGAGAGGTATTATTTTTGAAAAATTAGGTATTATTTTTTTTTCAGACTATCAGGTGTCCTATTTTGTGTTTGCGTTAGTCCGTATAAATATGGGCTTTAGCTTATCTGGGCACAATCAAAGATCTTTCATCTCTGTCTATGTTTGATGCTGACGTCATATTCAGTGGCTGGACGATATGACGATATATAGAGGCTATATAACCCTGATATAAGTGATCACGCGGATTTAGACCTACCTATATTGTATTTATATAAAGCGTTCACTGGCAAATTTGCTTTAGCCTATGTAGATCTATATATTGCTTTAATTTCCCTTTTATTAAAATCAGTCAAACATAAATGTCAGGCGACACGATTGCTGGCTGCATGTCAATATCCATGGATCACTGGATCTTTAGTAAGTTGTTAGGAGTCCAACTATATTGAGTCCAACATTTAGTTTAAATTGATCAAATTGTTAGTCGCATTTTCGTTTAATAGTTTCCCCTATTAAATCCAGTCACGCAGAAGATCTTTTGCCACTCAGTCAGGTTGAGGGGCGTTGTACCGGCGGGAACGTGATGTCAATGCATTCCCTCTATTGTTTGGTGTGTAAAAAAACATCAATGTCAACTGGATGGGAGCTAATGCACTTCGGTCGCAAATGCAATCCACTAAACATAAAAATGGAATGCGTGCTCTAAATCTATTCATTTTTGTATGTTATAAATATCAAAATCTGTGTAATAGAAAGGTCGCTGGTTAACACTTGCAATTCAGTGTCGTGATGGTTTTAAAAAAATTCTGAAGGTAGTAAAAAAGGTATTAAAAAGTAGTAAATTTAACTTAAGAATTACTGTATATACCCTTAATTACTTGTGTAATTTGACGTTGACTCTGACCCATGACCCGTGTCATGAACAAGTGTTTCTGCCTAGCGGTTCGTCGGCTCAAACCCAAAGTGCGGCTGCACAATATTGGAAAATATTTGCATTGCGATATTTAGTATTTGTTGCGATATGAAAAGGAATGAATCATTGAAGAGTGTTTTGGGTGATCTTGTAGGCGAGTGAATCTGCATAGGAAATGAAGCCTAAAAACGTAAGGTCACACAAGGGTTAAAGGCTGCATGATTCGGACCTAAAACACCCGTCACAGCCTCAGTCTGTCCATTAGGCCTTTTCACTCTCTCTGGGCTATAATTGTCCATTTTTCTTGATTCCCTGTAATCCAATTATTTACAACAAAAAAACAAATGAGGGGATATAATATAAAATAAAATTTTATATAATTTCCTAATATAGATTGTACATTCAGCTGTCGATAGTGAGCGCTGTTTACATTATGCATTTTGTGGTCAAAATATATAAAGATATATATTGGTTTCGATATATATATAAATGGTTTCATCCCGTCATAGTGACTGAACATGTCAGACGTGTGTAAGCTAGCGCTGTGATCAAGGAGCCGACACAAATCACATCTACACCGCACAGCGAATCACATCTACACCGCACAGCGATATATCAGCCGATATTTGGCATTTTTAAAATATCACCTCTTAAAATAAAACCTCTTACAGCATCACCGCGCCTCCCGACGCCTCAAACCCATCACCAAATCAACACAGCAAACTTTTGGGGATCGAGCTTTCGCCGTCGCTGCTCCCACCCTTTGGACCTCACTCCCCATCCACATCAGAAACTCGGACTCACTGACCACCTGCAAAAAACTACTGTTTCACCTTGCCTACCATTGATTGATTGTTCCATTTGTAAAGCGTCTTTGAGTTCCTTAAAGTGCTATATAAAACTTATGTATTATTATTATTATTATAATATCAGCATCTGGGGCTTCAGAACTGCTCATCAAATAAAGTAAATGGTATGTGCAAAAGTAATGCGTTTGCTTTTATATGATTTGTAACAGAAAAGCCAAACAATCAGCCTAAAATACTCTCTCATTTACCGTCAACATTCAGCAAATGCGCATCTACATCATTTAAACAACTCTCTGAATATCTAATAAACATTTGATTTCACAAACCGTGCAGATTTAATGGAATCCAGCTGTGGTATCTTGTGAAGTGTGTGTGTGTGTGTGTGTGTGTATCCGGTATAACCGTGTTCCTGCGAGTGAGTGAACACGAACAGAAGAGACGCCATCCAAACACTTTAAATCCTTTATTTCTAAATCTGCCGTGCTGTATCCAGTGTCATATTCATGCCGTCTCACTGTGTGCTGCTGTATGTGAAATTAGCGTTACCCTGCCAAAGGTTAAAGTCAAAAAAAGTTTTTTTTTTTTTTAATATACCAAGCAACACTAATAGAGAGATACAACCGCGATCGGACGATAAGAGCAGATCACGCGTGACTGATGAGAGCTGTCTCGGTACTATAGTACGGTCTAAATCCTGATATCATCTCTCCGAGAAAGAAACACAGTTGTGAGGATACTGCTTTCTCCAGTATCTTTGACAGAAAAGGCAGATTCGAGATCGGCCTGTGATTGACTCAAGTTTTTTTAATAAGAGGTTTAATAATAGCCAGTTTTCGGTACATATCCAAATGACAAAGATTAATTTTAAATGATTTTAAAGGGTCAGTTCATGTGACTACAGCGGTTCAACCTTAATATTATGAAGCGGCGAGAACACTTTTGTGACGCAAATGATGAGAGAATATTACAATATCCGCATTGGTGTTTGGATGAGCAAAAGTCTTATGGGTTTGGGATGACACGAGGGCGAGTAAATGATGACCGTTTCATGGTGTGGGTGAACTAGGGTTGTGCCGATAGACGATAGTATCGTGTATCGACGATAGTCTGACATATCGCCGATGGCAGATGCCTTTGACGATATCAATACGATAATTGGCTCGTTTTACCATAATGTATTAAATTATTATTATTAGGCCTATTATTATTATTATAAAGCTAGTATTGTTATTAAATGAATATTAGGAACTACAATCAATTTGCCTTGCCTAAATTTACAACGACATCACCTCATAACAATTGCATCAACACACTAATGAGGACTCCTCTAAGAGAATGTTTTTAAAACAGACTAAAAAACATCCCACATCAAAATTTAATTGCAAGGTGATCCATTCACAAATTATCAAGTGTGCTCGTTTTAACAGACGCAAAATTCAATTTCCTACAGATCCAAGATGAAAACGGCATCGTTGTTCGTCAGTATTTGTTTCCGTAACACATTAACAAAACGTTTAATGACACTAACACTAAAAACAATACAATTACTAAATAGTATTAATAATAATATCACTAAAATAGTATTATAGTTACCGTTATCATCGTCGTCTCTGAGGGAACGCGGCGTTAATGCAGATGCCGAAAGCAGTCCGTTTTTACTTTCACTTTCAGAGATTGAGCGCGTTTACATGCGACGACTTTCTTAACCTGATTATGTTGAATAAACTTGACAATGCATGTGGTCATGTAAACGTTTCCTTTATCTGAGTCAAGTCATAAGTATAAACCGATCGACTCAGCTAGACGTTTGGCCCTTGCTCTTGTTTCTCCGGCATTTAAAACACATTAACCCGCGTACTTCGTGCTTACTGAAGTGCGCATGTGAAGTGCGCAAAGAGCGCACTGCTAGGGCTTTTTCTGACCCAAGAAATTATTAAAACGTGTTTTCATCTCGTGCAGAAATAGGCCCTAGTCAAAATGCTTCATGTAACGGCATGAGGATAGGCTAATGTGTCCGTAAATTTCCCGTTGACAAACAAAAGGATTAGGATCTCTTTTTTTTTTTACCTCACTATACCAGGAAATAACCTGATCCTATTAATAAACACTCCACCTTTGCTAGCAAAATAGAAAAAATATTCTCGTATATAAAACGAAGTAGGCTAATAAAACAAGCAAATTAATGAGTAGGCTAAATAATCAAGTTAATAATTAAATGTTAGCCCCGCCCCCTCACGATACTATCGTGTATCGCCGATCTCACAGGCTGACGATAGGACGATATGAAAATGGAGCATATCGCCCAACACTAGGGTGAACTGAACCTTTAACCCCAGAGGGTCAAAAATGACCGAAAACTGTTACGTTTTGAAATGTTTAATTTTTTTGCTACATCGGATGGGGCTGAAACTTGGTGACTTTTGTTCTATTACCTATATGAACACACACAAAAATCAAGGAGATGATTCTGATTTGTTAAAGGGTCGTAAAAAAAAAAAGTCACACTTAGCTTCCTCCCGGTCAAAAATGACCGACATAGGAAATGAATGGGAAATACGAAAAAATAGGAAAACTCAGAGAAACTTTTGGTGGTACAAGCTACAGATCAGCAACTGTGCAGAAAAAAAGTGTACAGCAATGAAGGGGTGACACTCTAGAACATCAAGAGTGCAAATAAGACCCCCCCCCACACACACACACACACACGCACACACATACACAGATAAACTGGCAAGACTGCACCAGCAAATTTGTAGAATGTGAAAAATAAAATCAATAAATGAGAGAAAAATCTTGCTCAAATGCGCACTCACACACACACACACGCACACAGACATGAGAAATCATGTCTAAACCAACAAAAAGAATCAAAAGGCCTTTCTATGTATTTGAATAGGAAGCTATAGGCAGCCTACAGGACATTGCACACATGTAACTATTTTTTAAAGCCACTAGGTGGCGCTCTTCTACTTGAATTATTATTTTTTTTATTAGCCGACACTCTATTTTAATGTGAAATGTTGTATTTATTGAAAAAAAAATAAAAAACAATATAAAATAAAAATATGTATATTAATTCTAATGGAAAAAATAGCTCATAAAAATTATATAATTAATGCAAAGTATCATAAAAAATTCAAAAAATTCTAAATAAAAATCATAAAATATTATAGAACAAAAATATATTTGAATGGTTATCCTGGGAAGAAGTAAAGTAAAATTTTAAGGCTTCGTCCGTTTTTGACCGGGAGGAAGCTAAGTGTAACCCATTTACGAAGAAGCCCAGAGGGTTAACTTGGTTTCAGGGGTTGATGACCTCTACAGGAGGAAGTCCAGTGAAAACACTGCGTTTGTCTCTTCAGTTGCTTGTAGATCCAGTTAATAAAGAGCCAGGTGCAGTGTGTGTGCTGACCTCTGATCTCTTGCAGGAGAAGCTGCTGGACTGGGCGAAGGAAGTGGCCCGATCCAAACCCAGCGGCACAGATGCCAACCTCATCGCGGAGGACTTCGTCGTCAGTGTACGTGGAACATCTCATTGGTCTCTCATGTAGTTTGTGGTCTTTATCTCGTCCTGTGAGGTAATACAGTTGTAGTTTTAGAATGCCAGTGTTGCGGGGAAGGGAACATTTATTACCAGTTGAGAAGTGCATGCTTGTTCATGTCTTTTCCCTTTTTTATTGTGACATGACTGCTGATGTAAGCGTAGTACAGCATGTCAAGCTGTCAGCTGTCCTCGTTTGTTCTTCAGGTCATTCACATGGATTATGGAATGAAGGAGAAAAACCCCATCAACAACGTCCATTTCTACTGTAAGAACGATCCCAGCAAAGCCATCAAGATCCGCAAGAAACAGGTAACAGATGTTCAGGAAGATCCTCTTTAGTCCAGCTGACCAGGCTGCAAGACAACTTTATTTATGGCACAGCTCATACACTATGGCAATTCAAAGTGCTTTACACAGCAAGAAATTAAAATCATCACAAAATAAAAGCAAAGAAAATTAAAACAGACGTCTCCCATGGAGCCTCACATCGGACAGGAGATTAGGTGCAACGTAATCAGGGGTAACGCTTTATTTCCATGGTCCACTTTAGACATTCTACTAACTATAAGTAACCTTTCAACTACATGTCAACTAACTGTCATTAGAGTATTAGTAGACTGTCTGCTTAATATCTGCTAACACTTTATTTTGTTGGTCCCCCAACAGACATTCAACTGACTGTAAGTAACTTGGCGACTACAAGTCAACTTCTTCTCCTAACCCATAACCTACCAGTCTACTGACAGTCTACTATAATATACTACTACTCTAATGAGAGTTAGTTGACATGTAGTTGAAAAATTACGTATAATTAGTAGAACGTCTAAAGTGACTATTGAAATAAAGTGTAACCTAATCAGGTATAGTCACTAACAAACAAGTAGATTTTCCAGTTATCAGTTCCTGTGATCAGCAACCCTACTGAGGACACGCCGATTGGAGGATGGATGGAGTCTTTGGTAGAAAGAAAGAAAATGAAGGAAAGGCTTAGGATATGAAAAAATGCACAAAATCCAAACCTCAAACGTGCGCAGGTGAAGTGTGCAGGCGCTAACACAATCAGTGGAGCCACAACAAGAACACACACAACCGAGGACTTATGCTACGTTCACACCGGACGCGAATAGGGCGTCAGGCGCGAATGATTTCAATGTTAAGTCAATGGAAAGACGCTTTACGCGCGTGAAAAATTCCTGCGGCGCGAATGAGGCGTGGAGCGCGGCGCGGAAGATGCGAATACGCCTCATTCGCACGTCAAGTTGGCGCGAATGGCGCGAATTGAGCGTTGTGCATTCACGCGTTTGACGGGAATTCGCGTCTGCCGCCCGAGTCGAAAAATCTGAACTTTGGCGTGAATTCGCACCGCGTTAACCAATCAGGAGCCTAGCTGCTTGCTCACGTGGTGAAGTGTCTGGATGCTTCAATAAATTATTTGGTTAAAATGACTAAATGCATGGTGGGATTATGCACAACAAAGCAAATGTTTCATCACTTAAAACATTATTTCTATATACGAGACATGTTCATTTTGTATTATTTATTCCATATCTAGAAATAGTATTATGTTGTAAAGACAATCAACATACATGTGCATAAATTCGTGTCTGGACGTGAGAGAGAGAAAACAAATCACAGGACAGGTTAATAACTTTTGAAGGCTGGCTCTATTCATCATCAAAACAAAAATAAATGACAGCTAGATTAGATGGATGAGGGCGAGGGTGATCCTCGCTCCGATGCGGGACAACAGGTCATCAAACTGGGCGCGTGACAGGCGGAAGTACCACTGACAGCGGCCGTCATCCAGCGCAGCTCCTGGAGCGAGCAAATGGTGAAACTCGCCAAACGGTTCGGCTCCAAAGGGTCCAGTGGACACAAATATACGGCGACGATGATCCCCACGCCGCTGTTCTGCTCTCCAGAGTAAATACAGAGCGGTAACTCTCTTGATGAATGCTCGGTCGACATAAAAACAATGGCCGCCAACGGATTTTGATTCTGACGCGCGTCACGCGCGTAAATTTCGCTTCAAACTTTACGCGCGCCAGTTTCGCTCTTGACACGCGAATTAACACTAGTGGTCAAGCGTCAAACTAGACGCGTCAGGCGCGAATTTGACGCGCGATTCGTGTCCGGTGTGAACGTAGCATTATAGGTGCAAAATCCAAATAAACCCTGCAGAGAGATTGTGGATGTGAGTTTAGATGTGGGGGATCGTTCGTTTGATGATGGCGTTACGAACTGTTTTCTTTTCAGTGTATTACCACAAAGACAAACATGCGTGTCTACAGAGTTGATGAATGTCCATGTTAGCTTGAATGAGAACACCTGATGAGGTGGCTGTGTCGTCTGACAGGTGTCCAAACTCCTGCCGGAGCAGTTCGCGGAGCAGCTGATCAGGGTCTTCTGCAAGAAGACGGACGACAAGAGCCTAGAGGCGGCCAAGAAGTACTTCGTCCAGTGGTGCATGGACAGCAACTTCACTAAACCGCAGGTGGGACATCTCCAGCTCTGCGTACACTCATTGAAATGGACATTTTAACAAACAGACCATCTATTGCTCAGTTTATGGACACATTTGTGTTGTTTTTGTGCACATATTATTGTAAGGTTTAGTTAAACAATGGTTTGAGAATGTACACAGTGAATGGTGTGGACTAGAGCCCGACCGATAACGGATTTTGAAGGCCAATACCGATACAAATATTTTTGGGTTTTAAAATCCGATATTCCGATATATCGGCCGATATTTTATTTATTTATTTGAAACTGGACATGATAGTCACAAATTTTGTCATGCTTATTTGAGTTGAGAGAACTGATGGAGATGATCTTTTAATTGTTATTCAAGCGATGTATGTCTCGTGACCAACTCAACGAGTGTTGCCGACAGGAACGGTGTAGAGCGCCCTCTGGTGGACAAACTACACAACTCCAACACTCATGACATGGTTCAAGCGTGTTTCGTCCGTTTTTATTTTATTTTTGAAACATTCGTTTATCGGCCATTATAACTGCCGATACCGATAGTTTGGAAAATGCCTAATATCGGCCTGGCTCTAGTGTGGACTGATCGAACACTGGTGCCGTGTGTTGTGTTGCAGGATGGAGATGTGATCGCCCCAGAGCTCACGCCGCTGAAGCGAGACTGGCACACGCTGGAGCAGGACGACAGCGACAGTGACCACAGGGAAGGCATGCGTCCGGGAACGAGAGATCAGACGCCCAAGAGGACGGCACGCAATATTAAAGTCAACCTTTTTCAAGCTCAGGGAGAACGCAAGCTCTGAAGAACCGGCCGGGATCTCAAACAGCTTTCAGACGCTCATTCAATCATCCAACGTGTTTTCAAACTTCAGTTCCTCTATTGAGTTTTATTTTCTTGTTCTTTATCAGGGTTTTAATTCAGGTCAAGCTTTATCATGAACGATCACGTCTCTCTCCACCATCATGCTTTGCCACAGAGAGAAAGGTCTTCTGTTATTTTTTATTTATTTAAAAGGTTTTATTAGGGACTCTCTGATACTAGTTCATGTTGTTGAACAGCCACCGCTCAGTTCCACTATACTGGGTCTTTTCTCAAGTGTGATGACAGCATATATAGTATATATCTTTATTTGGGCTGAATGTTTTTAATACTTGAAATACTTTATATACCAGTAGTCGGTGGGATGAACCGTTTGTCCTCAGCGATATTTCATATGTTCTCATCTTATCAATACAGGGCTTTACTATGAACCAAAACCTCCATGATTGTGTTGTTGAGCTCGGTTAAACTCATTTAAATCACATTTCTTCACCGCACAATCATATCGAGTCAGTTGTGCTGGAAAATGTTGAGTTGACGAATGTAGTGACATAATGCATGTTGTGCGGGAGATTTTTCTGATGTCGTGTTGAATCAATGCAGTCTCAGTGTTCCTGCACAGCGTGTGAATGAAAGTGTGGTTTTCCAGCAAAAGGATTAAAACGGCAATGCAAGGAGAAACGGTCTGATTCTTCTCTCTCTCTTGTGTTCGTAGTGTGCTATATTCATGATATATTCATGCTTTACTGTTGCGTTGTGTGATTTATCTGGTGGATGTACAGTACAGAAGAGGATTCGCTGAGCGAAGGGCCGACTGAGATGAGTGTGTCTGGACCAGATTTAGCAGTAAAAGCTCCACAATGATATTCGTTCTTTACAAAGAAAAAACGTCTTACAAAATTTAAATCCATCTATTGTGTTATGTGAACGATTAGGAGGATGATTTTCTGATCATTTTGAAGCAGAAACTCTAGGCGACTACATCCGTTAGTCAAGAGTCTTGTGGTCGCATATTTAGCATGTGTTTTATGGCCTTATTTCAGGAACTTTCATTTTTAGTTTTTTCAATAACCATGCTTAAACAATATTCTCTCAAAAATACAAACATGTACATACATGCTGCTCACATATTATGGTAGCCCTGTTGGTGCTAAATAGAGTGTAATTTTACCTGTGTCATTAATATGTTTATAAGCAACTGAAATAAGCACAAATGTCAGGGCATGTCAGAACATCAGAACAAACACCCTAGACCCCAGAGGGTTAACTCTTTCCCCACCAGCATTTTATTAAAAAAAAAAAAAAGAAAAGAAAAGTTGCCAGCCACCGCCAGGCGTTTTTGACCATTTTTACTAAAATATTAACGGCCCCCAGAATATTTTTTCAGTGAATATCTGACCAGACTCTGCTCAAACAAACATAAAACATTGTATTAATGCTTCATGCATTCTTTTTTTTCCATCAACACATGAATATGGGTCAGTTTCATTAAAAAAGCTGAGAAAATCACGTTTGTGTCAGACTCCCTCCAGATCAGGTTCAGAAAGATGATCTAATAGTTAGTCCATCAACACCCCTGATGCTTGCACGGGATCGCTGATTTTTGCATATTCTTCACATGTGTTTTCAGCAGGAAATTTAGCACTCTTTCAGAAGATGTCATAGCGCCCCCTATCGTATAAAATTGAAAACAAAGACTAAGACACAAATTCTGTCAATAGCAGGGAATGAGTAAATGAGTGAGTAATTTATTGTCCACAAGTGGAAATTTGTCCTTGGCTTCACTATACATCACACACAAGGACACCAACACAAAAACATAAGAAAAAAATACATAAATTAAAAACAGTAACATTACCATGCAGCTATACTTAGCTTACATATATCCACATTATATTACAAATGATTTGATATACCTCCGCCATACACTTAAATAGCTCCAGAAACTGGGTCATCCTGGGTTGTAATCTTGGGGACGGCCCCCGAGGCAGAGGGTCAGTGGTCCTGGGCTCCTGGCGTGTCCAGCTAAAGGTCCTCCTGAGGGTGGAGGAGTGTGTATGTTCTTCCTCCCGCAGGTCAAGGAGGACCTGATGTTGAGTACGGTAGAGGTCAGCCAGGGATTTCACCAGCTCAGTCGGCTGTGGGGGATTCATGGCAGCGTCATCCTCCTTCATTTTCGGCATCACTGTGCAAGTTCTAATGTTGAGGAGAGGAATGAAGTCAGACAGAAAATTTAGATCGTAAATATGAGACTCTTCCAGTTATCATACATTTTTTCCATGCACTGGCAAATAGGGCTGAGTATCGTTCAAAAACGTTCGATCCGGTGCCAATTTCGACACCTCAGTTTCTATCCCGTTTCCTAATGATACTTTTTCCGATACCATATGTTGTAAAATCCATTTCAACATCAACAAAAATACATTAAACACAAAACTTTTATTATTAATAAAACTGGTTGTGCTTTTAGGATAGGGGTGCGCCAGCAGACACTCAGGATTGATATCAATCCTAACTTGAAGTAAAGATCAACATGTCTGCATTTTCTGGCAACAGACAGGCCCGCTCCTGGCCAATAGAAACTGTCCGCTCTGAGGGCGTCGATGAGGCTGGTACACAGAGGGGATAGCATTGGCAGTGTGTCCTTCATACTCCACCACCAACTGTGGACGGTGTACACGGCAAACCTCTGTAGAGCTGTATCTGCTCCTGAATCTTCCCTGAGGTGCTGGTCACGCTCTTGGCTCTTCCTCTTCAAAAATCTCCTCAAGGGCAGAAAGCTTTGCCTAAAAGCTAAAACAAAATAAGGCAACAATACTGGTAGGCAGACTCAAACGTACGTATTAATTTTCTTCTGAAAATGAAGCAGGAAGAAACAGGCTGTCCGTGTATATTTACCTGTAGCTGGCGCTGCACACGCTTCATCAGATAAGTGGTCATCATCACGGCCTCTTCATTGTCTTCTTTGGGCTGCTGGGCCTGGGTCCTGTCACCTTTATTCTGTATTTGTTGGAAACACAGGGATCATGTACATTGATTTGGTTTACAATGGAAGAGGACAAAGATCACCAGTAATAAGACCTGATGTGTGCCCTAGTAATCGGCTCCTTCTCTACTCTGGTGGAGCACCAGGTCATGTATGTTAGTCAGAAGCTGCTACTCCTTGAGAAGAATGTCTTGCTGTCAAATGGAACATTGAAAAATTGAGGGGATATTGTTGGGATATTCTTCATCTCCTTTGCCTTCCTGAGTGAGTGATTTGATGCAACAAGGGCCAACTCAAGAAAGAAGTAATACCTCAGTTCACAGTTTCCCCCCACCTTATTAAGAATAAAGAAAATTACGTTTTGCCTTCCCTGCACTCCTGCCAGGTGAATCGTTTGTTCTGACACTCTGAGTTGAATCTCCCAAAACCTGTGTGTAGAGATTACAAACTCAAACAACTCAAAATTTACCTAAATCAATCAATGCACCATTTTTTTTCTGCCATACATTTATTGCCAAAACCAAAATTTTAAAATAAATGTTTTCAGTATATCACATCTGAAATGTCTTGGCAAAAAGTTGACAAATTTGATGACAATTACATGAATCCCCAAATAGGAGTATTTAAAAGTTTAACGCATGCACACAAAAAAAAAATGTCAGACTTCCTGGGGCATGTAAATGTCAGGATTTAACAGCCTTTGCATGTCAGTGGGCCGGGGCAGCAGACTCTGCTCAAGCCATAAAACTTCCAGCAGTTCCAGTTAAAAGCCCTCCCCAGTTTTGGCCCCAATGTAATGAAGGAAAAAATGAACGCAACTTTAATGACAAAATAAACAAACGCCATAGCAAAAGTAAGTGGCTGCCCCTCAAGGAAGATTGCCGCACATGAGCTTAAAAGTCCCAGGCCTGGTCCTCTCGTCTTCCACTGTTGTAAATCCTCCTTTTATCCTTCCGGAGCTTCTCCGTGGGACTTGTGACGGGCGTGACTCATAGGTGTCGTTCATTAAGCTCGCTCCTTTCCCAATGCTCTTGGCCCCGCCCTGCTCATTACACAGCACTTAATATTGTATTTCATGCTATTATTTTTGATATTCAATAATTTGTGATGATAAATGAATTGACAAGTGAAAAAGTCAATTTTAAGCGTGTGACTCATATTTAGCTGCAATAATAATATGGAATGTAAATGCAAGAAATATGAAGCCACGTCCAGTCATTTAAATTAAATGAGTATTGTTAAAGTAAAACATTATTTTCTGCATAATCAATCATGTAATTTTATTTTATTGTATTTTTAGATACAGCACAGGGACTAAAGAAGCATCGCTGACAACCTCCACATAGACTCGTATTCCCGCTACTTTACAGTTATAGTCCATCATGACGTATCTCTCACCAGAGTTCAGTTATTACTCATAGAGGCAGTTATTGTTTGAAACACCACACTGACTACCTTTTTATTGTCATTTGAGTGCTTAGATTTAAAAATAGAAGCAGAGGTAAGAGAAGGTTACATACATCATCAAGATATCCCATAAAGCTGGGAAGGATGGTTCACTTGAGCTCTTTTACAGCTGTTCTAATAAAGCCATGCACTGCACTTCCACCCGTTTTAATCAAGTCCTTTTCGTAGGAAAATAGATTTTAATGCATACACAGGCTACATACATTTGTTGTAAATATTCCTAATATTCTGATTTTAACCAGGCGGTCGCAGCATGACTTTGATCAGTACAATTCAGGATGCTTTATGAGAGGCATATAAAACAAATAATGTTATTAAGTAGTAAACTCAAAGCCATCATCACTGTCTGGAGGTGTTTCTGCTCTTTGGATAGAGACAGCAAACACTCCAGAACACAATGAAACCAGTGCTCTAAACACTAAATCTGTAATAGACAGTGGATATGGAATGACAATAATAAAGATAGTAAAGGTGAAAACATCCCAAATAATAATTGTAAAAGATTACTTACATTCAGAATAAGACCCATCAATATGTGTCTATTTATCATAAGCTGAAATCACGGCCCTCGGGCATTTCCTTTAATACACCAGATACAGACAGGAACAGCCCGACTACATTTATTTCAAAGAATGCCCACACTAGAAAGAGCGACTGATGACAAATGTGTGATAGATTATATTGTAGGACTGTTATTGTTAGTAGTAATTTACTGTACATCATTTGCACTGCTGGAGCGTTGTTATTTGCAAGCGGATGGACTGATGACAGACGGGAGTTATCAAACTCTGTAAGGCAACACGACGGGGTTTAGCCTCAGCGTTACGGGAGAACAGCGGGCACAGCCTCACACTACATCAACTAGCCTAGCACTACATCTCATGCTGTTATGTGCTGCGGGATATCAATTCTAGTTGGAAAAAAAGTTAAAAAATATATGTTAGTGTCAAAATCACAAAATTTGGCTTTAGTGCAGCGGCTGTATGTACTTCAAAGGGATTTAACGTAATAAATTGCATCAAAAACACCATTATTTATAAAGCTTACTTGGATAACACACTTGGGCAACAATACAAATGATACATGTTAAAAGCCCTGAACTTTGATTATTAAGACACAGAGAGAGACGTGGTAGGATAATAATTGTTCGTACATATTGTATTATAAAACATGAATAAAAAAATGAAAGATACAAACGTTACACATAATATGTCGAGAAACAAATGTATAAATAAAGTAATAAAAAATATGATGATATTTAGAAATCAAAATATATTAGTCTCTATGAACTTAATTATATGATGTATGTACATGTATTTCAAATAAAAAATGATATGAACACAACCAAAATATACTAAAAACAACAGGAAAAGAATGCCGTCAAATGACGATGAAATGCGAAAGGGTTTTCTCTTTTCAAACTGTGTTACCTGTGATGGCACAGGAACATCGCAGTGTGTCTAGCTGATGTTTTCTACATAAGGCATTGTTCAGAGACACAGCACGAATCTGCTCGGCTCGAACAGTGAGAAACTGAACAGTTGTTTTTAAAAAGCCAATTTTTAAATCTGTCAGATTCAGTTTCATTGCATTTGTTTGTGTGGAGAAGTGTTACTCTTTCACTAAATAGTGAGCGGTATCAGAGTGTCTTGTCAACATTATCTTTTTTGTTGTACAGCAGAAGCCATAGTGCTGACATCTACTAGATACAGCAAATATTGACCATGCTTTCTAAACGATCAGATTCAGAAAAAGACAGTGCTGGCAGTCACTCCTACAGATATCACTTTTTTAAAACAAGTTGCATTTGTGCGCCATGTGAACAAGGCCAAAATCTGTCCTGAACTGGCCGTATTCTCCTGGCTGCGTCTGTGGTCGACTACACCTTATTCTACCGGAGTTCAGCAAGAGAACTTCCAGTTCAATCATCACTTGCTGTAACCTGGGAAGAAGAAAGGTGAGCGTTGTAAACAGTTTTCAGTGCTTGGATGGAATGTTATGAGCAATTGTCCTGCACTTTATTGGCGTCTGTCGGATATGCATGTGTGTCGTTACGTGAGGGTGAAGCCGGCGGTGTTTATGGATGATGTTTCTCGCGTCGTATAGTAATATCCTGTCTAATACCATCAGTGCCTCTCATTCAAATGGTCAGGGACATGCATGTGTTAATTTGGCCCCAGAATTCCTGTCACAGAAGTGGGGAAGCTGATGCTGGGCGGAGGCATGTTGGGATTGACGGGAGAGGTGGCGCCCGAGCTGTAGTGAGTGTTTGGATCCTTGCGTCCGCTGTACTGGCCGATGAAGGAGCCGTCCTCGTTGAACTGGATGTCAACGCTGTCTCCGTAGTCGGCCAGACTGTCGTTACTGCTGCGTTTGCTCTCGCAGACAGATGGCTGACTGATGGAGCACTTCTCATTATCACTGACGGAGAGACAGACCACAGGTTTGGGTTACAGTCCAGCGGGAAACAGCCAGTGTACATGGATGATGGCGTCAGTGAATGTTCTTACCTCTCCAGAGATCTGTGCGCAAGCATGAAAGTAGAGAGACTTATGAACAGAGAGAAGTATTGACACTGTAATGTGACATAATTAGCTAACTGGCCTTACCTGTACTCTCCAAACGCGTCGTCTTTCATTGTTCGGGCCCCAGCATCCACCTGACCCTCCTCTTTATCTTTCACTGAAATCCAAAATATAGAGCGCAGCATAAATTCAGAGCGTCTCTTTTGTTGACAACCCTATAAACATAGCAGCACTATTGTATACATTTACCGCTATCTAGATAAATATGTCAAGTACATTTCCCAGAAATCGCTGCCTAGACTCATCAGCCCTGATTGCTAGTTGTGGAACATTCGCCTTGTCAACTCTACCTATACAAGTCTGGTTAATTCAGTCATGAAAAAAACATTTAATATTTATTTAATGATTAAGTGTTTTTATTGCATTGTACATGAATGTTCAAATAAACAATTCCATTAATTTGTAATTTGTTATAAGGACCATTCTTTTTTTTTTCCACAAAAAGTTCAAAAGCAGGTTCCCAAATTGACCGCTCCCCCAATTAGAGTTGAATAACTGTTGCTAATGAAAGCTCAATGTGTGTGTGTGTATTACCTGAGTACTTCCCTCCTTTGCTCTTCTTGATGTAGCACAGAATGAGCAGCACCAGCAGCAGCAGGATCAGGGCGCTGATGAGTCCGATGAACCAGCCCTGAGTTGCAAAGCTACTGGGCAACTCCTGCAGCTCTGAGGAAGAGACGACACACAGCGAATCAGAGCACTGAACCCATGACACCATCCAGGGATGCTTGTGACTGGCCTGTACCTGGTCCGTTGGTTTTGAAAGCCAAGGAAGTGTTTCCGGGCCAGATCTGCAGGAGGTACCAAACACCCGGATTCAGTCCCTGCAGCTGATAGAAGGCCTGTGTGGAGTTCACCTGCTCCGACTCTTCCCACGAACCACCGTCTACCACACACACACACACACACACACACACACACAACATCACTGCTGTGGTCATCTTCTTATGATTGATGAATCATCTGTACGAAACCTCTATCATTGATAGCGTATAATAGGGGTGGGCGATATGGAAAAAATATCATATCACGATTTTTTTAGGAAAATCACGATCACGATTCTATTTCAAGTTGGTTTTAATATTTTGCAAGTGGCTGTTCATTACAGCCAAACTAATGCCCCTATGTTAAAAACAAAGTCTTAGGTAACAAAATAAAAAAGAAAGGCATACATTTAGGCCAGTGGCGAAGATAAAAATCTTTGTCATTATTTTCTTTGTTATTAAAAAAAAATAAGACAAGATAAACATTACACAAAATAATATTCATATTAAATAAATAGTGCTTTATTTTTTCAGATGCAGTAGGTGTATTTAGCAGTAGCATTGAAGTTATTAAATGAACAAATATGAAATTAAAACACTACATAGACTTCACTGAATAAATTGATTCTTATTAAAGATATTGTTTTGTTTTCAGTGGAGTTTTGTTATTTCTATTATTATTTAATAATTATTATTATTATTATTATTTGCATGTTTAATTCAGATGTGTACATTGAACTAGAGTTACAACAGATATTGGAAACGTTTTGAGGTTTGTAGCCTAATAGTGTAGTGCCTCTTTAAGAGATGGGTGTGCTGTGGAACATGTGACCGGAGTTCACTAAGTGCGATTCATTGAATCTATATTGACTTCAACCCGGTGTGCAGCCACTTGGTAAGCTCTCTTAATTTTAATGTTTCTTGTCTGCTTTATGATGTATGCTTCATGTTGTTTGCTTTCACCCATGCATCTATATTGTACTGTGTTTGTGTCCGTTTCATGAGAAAGATAATGTTATGCTCTGATAACGTTAGATCTAAACAAGCTTAGTTAACTAACCCTGCAAACAAGCCTGCACTGGCCCTGTCCGGGCCCACTTAGGGCTAGCCTAAGGG
The DNA here is from genome assembly GCF_016745375.1 of Pimephales promelas. The sequence goes on along the minus strand of NW_024121099.1, from coordinate 58,671,302 downwards.
CCCCCTGCAGGCTGCTAGCGCAGGGCCCATGAGAATTTGCTCATTGGCAAAACGTTGGGCCTGCATGGGCAGCCCTCACTTAGCCCTCACTAAACCCACACAGGGCCCGCACACTGGGCCCACAAAACGTTGGCCCTGCATGGGCAGCCCTCACTTAGCCCCAAGGAAGCCCTCACTAAGCCCACACAGGGCCCGCACCGCACACACAGGGCATCTACAACAATAGATCTAGTTCACAATTAATCTGTTTCACTATAAATACTTTTTGGCTAATTTAACTATAAGTCTTTGGGAAAAACAATTATTCTATACATCTGAATGCAGTCACCACATAACTAATTTCTGTATTTTCACAAATGTACAGAAGTCAAAGGGATTTCAAATCAATGTATTTATTAATTACAAAACATAAAACATTAAATTCAGGTTATTATATATAATATAATTACACTATTATATATTCACATAAAAAACAGAAACATAGAAAACAGCTGTTTTACATTATGATAAAATTTCACAATATTACTGTTTTTTTTTTTTTTAAATAAATGCAAATAAATGCAAGCTTGATAAGCAGAATAGACTTCTTCCAAAATGTTTCCAAATTTTTTACCTGTATACTGTATATGATTTTATACAAAATAAATAGTAGTTAATAAGATTGACACTGTATTATATCTAGTAATATTGAAGCTAAACAGAGTCCCTATAACAGTGCAATTTGTAGATTTTTAGTCTTCGAGAAAATGTTTTATGAGTTGCAAACCTCTTTTTCTTTGCTTTCTCTCTCTCACAAACACAACACATCAGTTACACAAAACATCAGTTAAATTCTTCATTGCAGGTGCACAAATCCTATTCTAAAAATTACCAAACTCATAGGGTCATATTTTTGTTGATAAACAGTAACATTTTGGCCAATTATGCACATTTCTTGGTGTATAATTTTGTGAATCATCTATACTGTTTGGCTATTCTCATGTGGTCACACTTCACTTTTCATTCACAGTCACATATGCTCAAACCCCGTGTGGCCGTGCCTTAAATGTCAGCATACATTTCTTACAGGGCTGTGCAAAAGTTAATTGCGATTAATCGCATTCAAAATAAAAGTCTGTGTTTACATAATATATTTGTGTGTGCTGTATATAATTATTTTGTATTAGGGCTGTGAAACGATTAATCGCATCCAAAATAAAAGTTTGTGTTCACATAAATTATATACGTTTGTGTAGTGTGTATAATTATTTTGTATATATAAATACACACACATGCATGTATATATTTAAGAAATATTTGCATGTTTGTACTGTATATATGTTTATACAAAATTAATATTATACATAAATATAAATCTTTGATATATCAATAACACATTTTTCTTAAATATATACATGCATATGTGTGTATTTATATATACAAAATAATTATACAGACATATATCATGTAAACACAAACTTTTATTTTTGATGCAATTAATCGTTACACAGCCCTATATTGTATATATAAATACACACACATGCATGTAAGAAAATGTGTTATTCATATATAAAATATTTATATTTATATAATATAGATTATGTATTCATATATATATATATATATATATATATATATATATATATATATATACACACAGAATTTAAGTGCAAATAATTCTTAAATATATACATGCATGCATAGGTATTTATATATACAAAATAATTATATACAGCACACACAAATATATTATGTAAACACAGACTTTTATTTTGGATGCGATTAATTGCAATTAATTTTTGCACAGCCCTTTTTGTGATTTGAAAAAAAGAAAATTATTTGTACACCTCCAATGAAGAATTTGAAAAGCTGTAACTGCAGTGTTTTTTGTGAAAGAGAAAAAAGTTTGAAACTTAAAAAAAAAAAACGTTCTCTCTGTGACTACTTTACACCTGACTACTTTTAACTGACTACGTTACACCTACAGATTCCACTGTCACAGGTGCTCTGTTTTGCTATAATGAAACCTTTACAGAACATGATAGTAATCCGCCATCCATGTAAAAGCAGAGGTCGTACAGGTACATCTGTCCAGCCAACATCTCACGCCTTGATGCCTTCCACTGTGGATCCCAGAAAACCTGCAAAAAAAAAAAAAAAAAAAAAATACAGTTCAAAATCTATCATACATAATCATACATCTGGTATCACAAATTATTCCAGGTTATTATAACAATTCCAGGTTCAATCAGGTTAAATGCTCAATATTAGAGCTGCACAATACTAAAAACCTTAAATAAAATATTTTGTTTATCTGCTGCTATATATATTGCGATATAAAAACAAATTTCAAGAGATTATTGAGTGAATCTGCATTGAAAATTATAACAAATTACAAGTATTGATAAATTCAATAGAAGAAAAATACAATTGAAATAAGCAGTGCATGAAGTTTTTTCGGAAAATCTAACTTATCAGGTACGGAAATTGAATTATCTAATGTAAAATAAGTCTTCACTGAGGTACAGCCTCTCTCTACTCTTACAAAATGACAAACAACCAGCCTGAAAAACACATGACAATGACACAAGATAATGTCTATAATAAATAGTGTGTGTGTAATTTCTTCAGTACCGTCAGCAGAACTGATAACATCTGAGCTTATCGATACTGCAGTCTTCCTTAATTTGGCCCCAGGGCCCGTTTAATGTTTAATACCGGGTTTCGGAACCTATTCCTACATATGGGTGAGTTCATATGGATGAAGGCCTGTTGTGTTTGGCCTCTTGGTTTGTGATGGTGATATAGCTATTGTGAAACTCACCTTCGTCATGTACTGGGTGTGGATGGCATCAAGATCTTGTCCTGAATAATCACAGGATCAAATGATATCTCATCTGGTAACAAGAGCACAGCCATAACCCCCTGAATTCAGCATTTGAAAGTAAAAAGAATTTCAGTATTTATCAGTCAAACATACATAAAAAAATAGCTTTGAGTTGGACAGTATGGTGTCTCATTGGCCAACATAATTAAAAACACACCCAGAGAAAAAAAAAAAATAATAATAATATATATATATATATATATATACCCATGACTATTATCCTGAATTATTATAACTATGACTATTATAACATTATATTTGCCACCTATTATTTAGCTTCTCAAGTACAATGTCACTGAAAAAAACTGTAGTTAATGAATTTAAAGTGAGAGACTTCATTCAAAATCATAAATCCTACAGACCCACAACAATTAAACAGTATGTATGAAGTTTTGCTTACTATAGTCGAGGTCATAGCCGTGGAGATTGTCTTGGACCCCAGGGGGTGCAGCAGGACATCTATGATGATCTTCAAGAAAATAACATGCAATGTGTCACAGAGCCAACAATATTACATTGAATTTACAATAGAACAAAGGGTTTAATACAAGGAAGCAAGCTAGAGCATAGCTAAAGAATATACATAAAAAATCTTAAGGTAATATATTGTGCAATAATGCATATGAAATAATTATCATGATTAAACAATAATTCCCCTTTGTTGTGTTTTTTTCCTGTTCCTTCTGAAATCACTTATTACCAATATTTGTAAATGACGTCATTAAGTACGTTACAATGAATTCTTTCAAGCTTAAATAAACTAACTTAGCTAACTTCCAATCACCCATTGACAAATTACCAGCAAAACAAAACTATCAAAAACTGTTATCAACACAAAAATGTGGTTAAAAACCCACACTTATGTAAAACAAGAGCTCAATTGTAACGTAAACAACTTAACGTTAGCTCTTCTGAAAACGGTTCAGTCAGATGCTAACGGACTTTATCGAAGACACAAAACTATTTCTATAAAGTAAATATTCAACAGAAGTGTATCAATTACACGTAAGACATATATCAGGAAGGTTTGTATGTATTATTTGTGTGATTTTGGTAACTAGACTTACCTGAAAGCAGAGAAAACAACAGTGAGAGACGCTAGTTTGCTGTTTGTCAGTTGATGGGTTTCCTCGTTTCCATGGTTTCCATCTGCTCGCGCGCGCTCCTGTCTTTGAATCAGATTTGAATGCGACTCGCGCACGTACGCCCATATTGAAACCATAGAACACGTCAAAAGGCACGCAGCATTTAAATAAACATCTAGAATTATAACATTTAACAATTTAAAATATCTTTAATTTTATATAATGAATTTAAACTCATTGTGTAGTTCTATGACCCATTCAGTTGACAATTATGCTTTTTAATACCATTTTGCTTTTACTTTTATTGTAAAGCAATTTCATGACATCTGTATTATATAAAGGCCTACATGTCATGTAATATAAAGAGCAACGTGTAATATAAATATGTAACATAAAGTGTGGAATGAAACTGCAACAGGCCCGTAATTTCATTACCATCTTTATATAAAGAGTGCTTTCTTATTCTCTTATATATATATATATATATATATATATATATATATATATATATATATATATATATATATATATATATATATATATATATATATCTTTAAGAAAATAAAACATTTTTAAACAATTTATATATATATATATATATATATATTTAAATTGTTTTAAAAAAAAATTTTAAGAGAATTAAAATTACCAAGTTATTAGTGCTTTCTTATTCTCTTTATATATATATATATATATATATATATATATATATTATTAGTGCTTTCTTATTCTCTTAATTAATTCAATATATATATATATATATATTTTTTTTTTAAGAGAATTAAAATTACCAAGTTATTTTGATTAGAGGACGTACTGACGACATTCTGGGCAAATCTAAATGTGGGCTACCTAAACTAAACCCGCATGGGCCCAAAGGTGCAAAACCTGCTCATGGGCCCGAATGGGATGGCCCACAGTGGGCCATCATGGGCTTAATGTGGGCAGCCCGCTAGTGTGGGCTGCTCACTGATAGCCCGCAGTGAGCCCAAAGCTGTGGGCCTCGTCTGGGCAACCCGCACTGGGCCTGTTTAGGTTTGGCGTGGGCTGGCCCTAGCCCACTGTGCCCACAAAAAGCCAGCGTCGGCCCCGCAGGGGCATGTTTGCAGGGAAGTTGACGAGGTACCCGTGAGACAAAGCTAACATTTTAGACTTACTTAAAACATCGCTATAGAAGATGTGTCCATTTGTGTTTAGTTTATCTGACTTTAAACATGTTTGAAGTATAAATCGCGGGCTGGTATTTAATGTGTGAGTAATGTTATTCTTCCCGGTTTGCCGTGGGGCATTCTGGGAAATGTAGTTCCAGCTGTAGTTTACTGCTTGTATGGGTTTGGTAGGACTTGAGTATGGTGCATAGTGTATGAAGTGTGAGGCATGTACATAAAAATTATGTGTATAATTCTTTTTCAGCTTTGAGACTAATTCAAATCAGCCATTAAAATAGTGCAAAAAGCTTCACCTCTTTAGTCCCATTTGGATTATGTGTGCTATTCTTTTTTTCTTTTCTTTTTTTTGACAAGATACTGAGTCAAACATAAAACAAAGGCATGGCGTGGCAAGAAACTTAAAAACAAGAACATGAACATGGAGCTTGTTACATGAAACAATGTTTGAGAAAGATGCTGTGATTTTGTGATACACAATTCCTCCCTGCTTATATTCACACAAGCACTAATGACTGAACAAGACACGGCTGTTAAGATGATAAACAATTAACAACATGAGATGGAGACTAGGGAAGCACATGGCAGGATCACACGAGGGCATGGCATCACATGACTGACAGGAAACATAAACTAAAAACCAGACCTATGAAACGAAACAAGCCTTTTGTGTGAGAAAACAGTATTTATATAGTTTTTACCTCTTGTAACCACAGCCACAAAGCGCCCGCTCCCTCTCCATCCATTACTTGGACGTGACGATATAAATACTGTTCGTTTTCTCACACAAACCGCTTGTTTCGTGCCTTCAACATCCGCTGAGTTTTCCTCTCACTAAAAGATCACTCACGTGGCACGTCTCTTTTTAAAGACGATCTGCCCGTGTATTTCTGAGTGCGGTATTCTGATAGATTCAGCGGATGGGCGCGAGCACTATTTTGACGTGTTTGGGCTTTGATTGCGCTCAGACAGCACTCGTGGGTGTGTCACGTTCTCTCAGTGGGAACGTGACCATCGCAATGTAATGGTCGAGACTCGATGAGCTCAATAAAGTGAGAGTCCCCTCATCCACATCCCTATTTTTCTCCACGTGAGATAATACTTCGGCTGGTGGCCAGGGTGACCTAAGACATCAGGTCTGGAACAAAACTGAAAAATTCCTCGGTCCACACCCCGTTTTTCACGTTCCAACTCACGTGGTCCAGAGTGAGTTCGCCGGCCCGCCCATGGCCCTTGTTCTCATTCGGTCCCCCGGCTAATGAAATCATGTTTATCGCCGCATCACAAGTTGAGCTGGAGTCCTCTGGAGATGATGGCTCGTCTGTGCTGCTGTCCTCGGATGTGCTAGCGTAACGAGTTTGATCCAGAGTTCACAGCTATGCTTTCCCGGGCCACGAGTATCGGGTTTGAGTGGAACCTTCTGATTGGTTTTTGAGGGTGGCGAACCCAAATCCTTTCTACCCGAACGTGCATGAAGAGGCCATGAGATCGTGGAAGTCTCCTTTGACTTTTCACGACTGCTCAGCGGCCTCTTCCGCCTTCTCTGCCCTCGTAGAGGCCACGGCCTATGATACACTGGGGTTCCCCCTGTGGAGTGTTCTGTGGCAACACTTATGTGTCCCCACAGCGCCTCCACCTGGCGTGGCGACCCTAAGCGCCTCTCCAATGCCTGTAGGTTCTTGTCTACTCCGGTGGCAGGGACCTACAAAGCTGTGGGGCAGGCTGCCACCTCACTGTGTGTTAACCTGGTTGATGTGCACGAGGCTGAGTGAACCAGTTTCCTCAACTACCCCATATTTTGTCTGACCCCACGGCCATCTGCTGCCATCCAGCCGCCAGCTCAGACGCCTCAGTAAGCTTGCCGCCGAATGCGCCCTCTTGCGACTTCCGCCCCCTCCCGCCCAGCCCCAGCATCACCGGGGCGCGCCGTGGAGGTGGTCGCAGGGAGGCGCCCCTTCCCATACCAGCCCCGCAGCCCTGCTGAACGCCAGGCTATGCAGCGCTCCCGTTATGGGCAGCTCAGATGTGTATTGCAGTTCTTTCAGGGAGTGGTTGCAGGGCCACTCCTTTCCCCAATGGAGGGCTGGGGGAGAATCTTTTCTCCAAAGAGCTGCATCTCATCTATGAGCCCCCAGAGGCAGACAATAGTGCGCGACGCCTTTGGGCCTTGCCGCTCTCGTCCCCCTCTGTCTCCGAGGGCGCGGATGACAGTGTGTGCCGTCTCCAGACCACACCACTCTCGTCCCCCTCTATCGCCAGACCCCTGGCACAGCAGACCCCCGTGGAATGCTGGTCCTTCCCTGGTCTCCTCTGTCAGGACACGGAGCATGACCGCGCCTACGCACAGGACCACTATGCCACCCTTGCCTGGGCCGGTCACTCCGCTTCGCTGCCCCTCCGGGGGGACGTCTGTGGGTCGGATGATTCCGCTGGATTAGTTTTTGGGGGCCTGGTTAGAGCTCCCCAACCTGTCCCGCTCGGTCATCTGAACTATCAGGCTCGGCTATGCGATTCAGTTCCTCCCCGCTTTAGGAGAGTACACTTTACGGTGGCAATACTGGCGAAGGGTGCAATCGAGACCAGCCGAGATGAAGTCAGGGTTCTACAGTCGCTACTTCATTGTCCCCAAGAAAACCGATCCTGAACCTGCGCGTCCTGAACTGCACCCTTTACAGGCTGCTGTTCAAGATGCTCACGGCCAAACGCATTTTCGAATGAGTTCGGCCCCAGGGTTGGTTTGCACCAATAGACCTGAAGGACGCCTACTTTCATGTCTCCATTTTACCTGGACACAGACCGTTTCTTCGGTTTGCTTCTGAGGGACAGGCATATCAGTACGCGGTTCTCCCATTCGGGCTGGCTCAGTCTCCTCGCGTCTTTACGAAGATTACCCCATGCAGAGGATCTCTTTTCTCGGTATGGAGATCGACTCTCCATGTCCGCGCAGCTTACGAGCGAGCGCGCACACTCACTGCTGACTTGTTTTCGACAGTTCGAGGGCAAGAGTGCCATCACATTGAAATTATTTCTCCCTAAAGAGTAACTAAACCCTAAACAAACTTTTTTTAGTGAATGATCTGTAAGAATGGATCTTTATTAGTACCAGTCATTGATTCGAGTAACTTTTTTGACATTTGTGTATAAAGTGTTTTATTTCTACAATATATGGTGTAAAAACATCTTAGTGCTGCCCTCTTCAGGTTGAATGGTGGCTACTGCAATTGAATTTTCCTATTGGATGTTAGCGGTTCGCATTACGCGTACACATTTGTGAGTATTGAAAACGATCAGTGTTTTAGCATCTATTTTGTCCCCTCTATCTCTGCTGGGGTCTGCCCACTTTTTCAGCATTTTTCAAATATTGCCAGTGGGTGGAGTCAGGCTCTGACCAGGGATTGAGTTACCCTTTAAATACCCATACGGTGGGGCGGAGATATGCTATGCAAATTCCGCAGACCCATGGAATTTCATCGCCATTGGCTCGTTTTATATTACACGAAGATGACAGGTTTTCTAAGCTAAACCCCCATTCTCCGTCATCCGACGTAACATCTCTGTTCTCTACTCAGGGAACGAGGGTTATATACGTAACCGAGACATTTTATATAAATGTGTATACATTTTTGATGCTATCATTATGTTAGTAGGTTTCAGTGTTTGTTTGAACATCCAAAAATAAACTAGGTAAAAATAAAACAATTTATGATTACTGTATCATCGCTAATGTTAGATGATGGTGATCAACAACTTTAGCCCTTGTTTATGAAATGATGATAGTATGATAGAGGGAAAACACATGTTTTCGGGATAAGTAGATCAAAAGATTTGTCTAAACATTGATCAAACTCTCACCACTTTTTTGGATGTATCGGAATCTAAAGGCAAAGTTACGATGTCTGTCTCCTGGCACCCAACTGAGGTTGACCGATGTCTCTCCAGCAGTCATGTTGATCACAGATGGAGGTTCTGCGGAAGGAAAATGCAGATAAGACTTGACAATTGTTATACTGTGTCCTTATAGTACAGTCAAGTCATCTTCATTTATATAGCGCTTTTAACAATATAGATAGTTTCAAAACAGCTTTACACTGATAATAGAAGATTACAGTAACAGAGATTGTTTAGGCTTTACAGCAGCTCTAGAATAAAGTTATTGTCCAGCTAAAGTTAGTTTGATTGATTCACTTCCAAACAATGAGAGTGCTGAAATGTCAGCTGTGCAGTTTCACCTCCGTCCAGCCAGGTGGCGCCCTGCCTTACGATCATCTCTCCATCGCCAGCGGTGTTGCGCGCTCCAAGGTAGAAGAGGTAGTGTTTCTGAGGATCCAGATTCTTCACAGTGTGCTCAGTAATAGCCTGCAGATTGATGGTCTCCACTGGCCGTTGGCTCGAGCTTCCAGGCACAACTAAACACAGCACACAACAGAAGCCAGTCACAACTTTCTTTAAAAATACTGAATAAAAAGGGTGACTTTAACACAGTACTGCCAAATAGTGAGGCATTTTATCTGACATCTTACATCTTCTAGTCAAACTACAGCTAATTTCTCTGATTTCCTCTGATTCAGTCTGTTGTACTTATCAGTTTAACCTAAATTACCGTCCGTTTGTAAAATACTCGGTTATAGCTGGGAATCATCAGTCACAATGTGTTCATGGTGTAAGCCCTGGTATCTCACAAGGTTTTTCTCCACCAACAGTCAGTATAATATATGGATAATCTCCTTAACTTTAACACTGCTTCAGCACTCTGCTCAGAGTTTATATAATTCACACTTTTAAGTGTTAATTTAACACTGGGGATTTTGCTGAGTGTAGACGGTACGCTTGACTCACTCTCGAGGTACTGCAGCAGATATCCTGTGATCACTCCGTTGGGTTTGTGTGGAGCTTCCCAGCGCAGCGTGACCTCTGTCTCAGACAGGCTCTCAAAGGTCAAGGATGAAATCGGTCCGGGAGCTAGATGCCGAGGAGCACACATTCAGTTAATCTAAATTCCCATTCGTAGAGTATCGTTCCACATGCACTGAGAAAAGTGACCTTACCGCCCTCTGGAGTGCTAAAGTGATACGCATTAGAATGCGGACCTTCTCCTCTGCTGTTGAAAGGTGCCACTGTCAGAGTATAGTTCGAGTAAAACTGCAAGTCGCTCACGACCTCCTCCACCTTGGGTCCAGAAACCTCAATCACTCTGTTCTTGTCCGTAGCGAGAGAACGGGTTGTTCTGTCGCCTCGTCGGCTGTGAGATCTGGGACCCTTCCTTCTCAGATGGATCTCAAGAGGAAAAGAACACAGGGTCACACTTTATATTAACTACGATTTGATACAATTTACTCATTAAGTACATACATGTTGGAGCATTCTAATATTACTTTTATAGCACTTAGATTTAATGAACAAGTGTAATTACCCAATTCTAAACCCCTATAACCGTATCCCAACCATCACCCTAAAGCCTAACTCTTAACCCCTATAACCGTAACCCAACCATCGCTCTAAAGCCTAACTACTAAACATAACCTCAAGCTCATCAGCAGAACATGTGAGAATCTTCCAGAAAAACTTGCAGTAACACAGAAAAGGTGTTTTATTTTTCTTATGTTAATACATAGTAGTTACGGCAACCTAAAGTAAAGTGTAAGCAAACCCAGTAATGAGTGCAGAAACTGAATGAAGTTTAAAGATGGTGTACCTTGTAGCCTAGCAAGTGTCCGCGCACAGATTCTGTGCTGACTGGACTCCATCTCACCATGACCGCAGTGTTGTTCAGCTCGACCACTGACACCTGTGAGGGGCCTTCCAGAGGTACTGTGAGAGATCCAGAGAGATGATTTTGAGTTTATTTGACATAAAAAGTAGCAATACAACATTGTTACAATCTCTTTGTCAAGGATAACACACTAAAGTTCCATAAACGTCTTTGATTTTTTTTTTCTGAGTTACTAAAGATTTCTACAAAATACAGTATTCAGAATCTGGATCAAATCAGAGATCATTTTACTGTTTTACTGTATAGTTTTTCTGTTTTGCCCAATTGTTTACACACTAAAATTAAAACTCAATCACCAAAACCTGAAAATCATGTTAAAAATAAACCAAGTCGGTGGAATAGGAGGCTCAGTCTTGCTTTACACTCAGTTTTCAATGGTAAACCACACTGTTTGCCAAACTCTACACACAGTTCTCTACATCAGGCACAATGAAATCTCTTTAGCCCTTGTTTAAAGCAACACAAATCACAATGCCATGCTCTTTACTCTAGGACCTGTAAGAAAGTAGGACCTGTGTCTGTCTGATCAACACAAAACTGGGACTAATCCGCGTAAGGAAACCTGGGCATTATGGAAGATAAGTCAAGGCATGGGTCAACACTAATGCAGCAGCTTTCAGGAACTCATCTAGATATTAGGAAACGCACGGTCTTCTCCCGAGTAGCCGATCTTTGCGACTGGTTCTGGTCCGGCACCGAGGTCATTGACTGCCTGAACTTTAATTTCAAAGGGGATGAAGGTCCCAGTGTCGTTCACGATGAACGGAGGATTTGAGACGCTGCTGCTCTTCCAGTGTAGATCTCTGTCTGAAGATTGACGCCAGTAGATCTTGTACTTAAAACCTGGTCCATTAAAATGCTGTCGCTCCAGTTCCTTCCAAATGCAAGAAAGAAAACGAGATTAATGTCAATCTTCTTTTTGTCATGTGCAATATAATATGGCTCTCTCTTTTGGAGAAGACGTTTCTCCAGTACAAGATTGTTAATCACCTTCCATGTGATGACCATACAGTTTGGATCAGTAGACACAGTCTTCACATTTTCTGGGTTCATTTCAGGTTCTGTGCACAAGAGAGATTGTTAATGGCCCCCAGAATATTTTGTTGAATATGCAATATATTGGGTTGTAAGTTTCGTTGCATTTTGCGTATGTTTCATTGCATGTTTCAGAGCTCAGCGTGTCTTACGGGCCGCTGGGGTGCTGTACGAGTCCGAGGGAGGACTGGGCTCGCTGTGTCCGATGGCATTCACAGCGCTGACCCGGAAGTGGTACGTCCTGTACGGCTCCAGATGGACCTCCAGGTGTTGGATGTCGTGAGGGACCGTCTCAAACTTCTCCCACCGGGACGATCCTGCTGGATCCTGCTCCTCTTTCATCTCTAGAACAAACTCTGGTGGACAACAGAGACGAAAGGCCAGATGATCAGAATGAAGCTGAAGCATGATGAACAAAACATGTCGATTCACAAATCGAACAATGAGTCTGGATGTTTTGTTTTTCTCAGTGGATGTATAAGAGGTTCAGATTTTATATTAAAGCCATACCTTCCTACCAACATTACGAAATTACTGTCACTGTAAGATTTTTACACTAAGACAGAAACAAAAACCTTGAAACTTTCAATTCCACTTTATTTCTATGGTGATGGTGATGATTTTATGAGGCTATTATGATTTGATAATAATTACCAGATACGGGACTGTTGTTTTCAGCGCCTGGCATCCAGGAGAGGGTGACACTACGGTCCATCTTCTCAGACAACTCCAGCGAGTGAGGAGGATCAGGTTTATCTGAGGAGCGTCAAACACATCATCGTGCTTCAGAAGCAATGAAATGTAAAACTGCACGTCTAACTGGAAGAGCCAGACTCACCCACTACGGTGATGGAGCCCGTGGAGCTGTCTGAGTCGAGTTTAGTGCTGATCTCACAGCTGTAGATTCCTGTGTCCTCCATCTGAACATTCATCACCTTCAGAGGGCCATGCTGGGATGTGATGTACCTGCAACCATGTGGAAAACACAAACATTTAACAAGCAAAGCCATCAAAATATGGAATTCATCCACACAATGCAATGCATTCAACGAGTTCGCGAGTTCCTTTGCCCATATGATCTTTAAGCTAAGTAGGTTGAGCGTGTTTGGCTTGCTGTCCGCAGTGGAGGCGCTCGAGGAAGCAGCTTCAACTCAAGCTGAGATAAACCCAGTGGGACCGCTGATGCCTGGGTGATGAGGATGGTAGCTAGATGCCTACATCATGTTGGTGGAGTTGAGGAGGTGGAGGGACAGCTGATGTTCAGCATTTGGGGCGGCAGTGGCTCAGTGGCTCATCTAGATTGTCTACAAACCAGAAGGTTGGCGGTTCAATCCACCTGACACCACCATGGGTGAATGAATGGGTGAATGTGAGACAAAATGTATAGCGCTTTGGAGGCCATTGGGTCTATGAAGGCGCTATATAAATGCAGTCCATTTTTCCATTTACCAACATTTGACAATCTGGTTTTACCAACCCTGCATTGAAGTTATTGCAATTTTCAACACTCAGATATTCATGGGATTGTTTTGATCCCTTAGTGGCCCTTAGTTTTGATCCCTTTGATCCCTTTTCGACACTAGAGGTCGCCTATTTTTTTAGTCCTAAAGGTGTAGCTAGATGAGATTGGATGGCTATTGTTGCTAAATGGCATGAAAATCATTTTAAAACATTGTATGTTGGAAAAATGCAACATTACTGTTACTAAAAATAAAGCTGGATCTGATTATGTTGTGTTAGCCACTTGTCAAAATAATGCTTTTCTCTAAGGCATGGTAAAAACATGATATTAAATATAGAAAATAAGCAATTCCAATAATAAGATTAACAGTATTAACTATATAACAATGATTCATGTTCTGTCTATAAATGTTATTTTTATCCAAACATCTTACATATTGTGCCATTATATTAATGCAAATAATAATGACTACATTTAAATGTCTTTTACACAATTATTATACTCAAAAAAAAGAAACAAGAACAGAATCAACAGAAAATGTGATTTTAAATTGTGTGTTTACTTATCAGAAGATGTGGTGATCTTGTGTCCGTCCTTCTTCCACTGAACTGTGGGATCTTTAAACATGTGGTCCACTGTATATTTGCACTGCAGAACAGCATCATTTCCACGTACAACACGGAGATCCTGGGGAGGGTCTACAATCTTAGTTCTGTCTGGAGACACAAAAAGACATTCATGACTCATTTTACTTGCATAATGTGGCACAATACCATATACAGTACGTGATGAAATGTGTCAGGGATGGATCGTGTGGGGAGAAATGTATGTTTGTGAATGTGAGTGTTCAGCAGATTTCTTAAGGACTTCTTCCCTCCCTGTGGAAACATCTCCATGCATTTCAAATCTATTGTTATTTGCTTTTGTTGGCATGACCTATTACTTTAACATTATCTAAATTACTGCACAAACTATTGCCAGTAATTTAGAAAAAGGCATCATCTACAATAGTAGCCTTCCCACATAGCAACATTGTGACGGCCCAGATCCGGCCCCCATCTGGCCCATGTGACAAGGTGATCTGGCCCACGAGCAGCGTGGCTTGGGTGGCTCACTCCTGTTGGCCAGATCTGGGCCACAAGCCGGCCATAGCAATGCCACATGTCAGCCCCTTGGCAAATAGATAATCCAGAACTGGACCTTATCTGAGCCACACAATCTGTGTATACCCAGATAGCAAACTGACATTGAATCAACGTGGAAACGACGTCTCTTATGACATTGAAACAACGTTGATTTTGCTAATCGAATTAACGTTGAACCGACGTCAGACGCGGCATTCTTCAAAGATAAATGAAAATCGAAAATTGGTTTGCTTTCATAACGTTGAAACAACGCGTTGATTTCAAGTTGATTTTGCGTTAGTTTTGAAAGAATGACGCGTCTGACGTTGGTTCAACGTTAATTCGATGAGCAAAACAATGTCAGATCAACGTTGTTTCGATGTCATATTTCCACGTTGATTCAATGTCAGTTTGCTATCTGGGTATTGATATGGTATGTATACGATGATTTTCTAAAAGATTTAAACACTTACTCAAGACATTCAGCTCAGCAATGATGCTCGCGTTGCTGTCTCCCACTGAGCATTTGTACATTTTGCTGTCCTCTTTGCTCACGCTACTGATCTGAAGACTTCCATTGGTCATCTGAGACATTTTAGGATTAGCAAGAGCTGGACCCGTGTCTACAATCTCCCTGCAAACGATAACAATCGCACTGGATTAAACACACAAGACAACATCAACTTCAACCTCAAAAACCCATTCAGTCTGCTGTATTATCAGGGCATTCATCTTTCTCAAATGTTTCTGCTCCACTTGTCTTAGTTGTAGGTTTCTCCAGATGTAAACATTTTTTTTTTTTTAATGATACAAATATAAATGAATCATTGTATAATTAATATTGTAAAACTCTGCATAGAGTTCTGCTCAGCATGGATTTAGAATCATATTTTTTTTTAATTCTTCCATCGCCATTGACGAAAAATTTCTTTCATTTGTGAGAAATCACTTTCCCCGCCATTGACGGTGTTTTTACTGTTATACGGTAGGGGGCGCTATGACACATCTTCTGGAAGAGTTCTGAATCTCCTGATCAAATCACAGGAGAAGGAGATCTCATATGTAATCATGTGCATATGTAAAAAAAAAGTTAAACAGCGTGTAACGGTTTAAATGTTACATGAGTGTTTAGTCTGTACTTTCTGACTTATCAAGAAAGTTACCTGGGTCAAGTAGTACCTCTAATTGCCATGTGAGGGCACTAGTGAGTGGTGGCTACTAGATATAAGCCTGATAACCATTGAAGAAGTCAGTTCAGTTTGGTAGAGGGAAACCGCAGGGTTCTTCTTGTTTGCTACCTGCTTTACCCATTTGAAGTCCTGGTTTGAGAACTCAATGAGTTTATGCTCAAATGTGAGTATATGATAACTGCAAATCTCTGGATGTAATTGTAATGGAAAAAGGTCTGATGTTAGCTGTTTTGTTTTCTTTTGTAGAAAGGACTTTTTATGATTAGACACTTATCACCATAGTGTCAACCCACTCTTGTTGTTTTGCATCGTTTGGCTGATCTATTTCATGTCTACTGGAAGAGAGATGTTGGAAGCTGGATTTCAGTACGTTGTAGCAAGGCACCAACTTTTTAATCTTCACCTCATACTCATACTGGATAATTGGATAATATCATTGCGTCGATCTCAAAAATCCACTGGGTCATACTCATCCATTCACCATCCTCATTTCAACTCCTCTAAAGGCTGGACACTGACGATAAGTGGTCTATATGGTGGTTTGATTTACACAGAGACAAAGACTGTTGGTTTCTTTATATTGTTTATTGTTGGGGCAATTATAGGCACGTGTGAAATAAAATAGAAAAATTTATATTTGTTGAGTGAAGTGGTTTTATTTCAGTACCAGTCGAAATTCTGTTGAACCTCCTCAGAGTAACACCAGAGAAAGAAAGAGAGGTGTTACAAGCGTATTAATCAAAACTGCCTAATGTTGTTGAATGAAATGTTGACCGAGGACGAGCTATAGGACTGTTCAAGCATTAGGGGTGATGGACTCCATCTATGTGTTGATCATCGCTCTGAATCCCATCTGGATGTAGTTTTTGGCAAAACCTTGATTCTCTCAGCTTTTTGCCCCAAATTTTGTTTTTATGTGAAACTTACACACATTCAAGTGTTGATAATAAAGAATGCATGAAGCTAAAACAGATATTTTTTTTAAAACAGAGGGTCTGTTCTTTCTTTTGATATATTGCATGTTTAGATAGTTATAAAAAATATATTCTGAGGGCCGTGACATGTTTGTGAAAATGATCAAAAAAAGGCGGGGAAAGAGTTAAGTGAAAACTACATAGCAATGATATATATAATCTTCTAAGTGTGTTGAGAAAATATTCAACAGCAGGCACACATTCTCACCAGTCCACTTTGGGTAGCGGGGACCCGAAGGTCCGGCACTCCAGCTGGACGGTTTTCCCTGCTGTGGTAATGTACACGAGCCCGTCCGCCGTCAGGATCTGAGGAGGCAGCTCTGACCAACACAACGCCGGGTACAGCCGTTATAGAAATAGCTCACCAAATACAATCAGTATGTTGTTTTGTTGGTACAAAATGATGCTCCACTCTTTTTTTAAGCACACATTACATCATTTGAACCCTTTCTGGAGTGACATCATTCCCCTTCTTTCTACTGCATTGTGTAAAGATACACTAATAATCAAACTGCATATGATCAAAGTTTACTCACCAACAACATGGATGTGTGTGTTGATCAGGATATTGCCGTGTTTATTAGTGGCCATGCACTGATAGACCGCTGTATCGCTGTACTGAACTTTATTCAGGATCAGAGTCCCAGAACTCACAAGCCGTCTGGGGTCCAAATCCGTCTCTACAACACACAACAACAGAAGCCTTTAGGTCTACAAGGAGAAACATTGTCTGAAAATATTGCAAGTTTGTTTATATACAAATCTTTCGTATTAACGATTAAAGGGGCAGGGACTGGAAGTCGATGGCATCCACTATCGATGGGCAACCTCTGTTTAAAGACAGCCTTTCCTGAGGTCTGAAAGATCTGCGGTCCTGAAACTATTTGTGCAGTCATAGACAAGCAGAAGGGCGACCTTCGTAAAGACGTGGGACGACAAGGACAGACCGAAAGGGAGGACCTTGTACTGGTATGCCTGTCCCTCAAATGTAAATCGTAGGGTCGAGGGAGAATTGAGGCGCTCTCAGGCACGATCCTAATTCACCAAACAGCTAATTTAAATGAACTCTGCTCAGAGACAATTTGGTCCCTCTCTACAAAGAGCTAAAATAACTCAGAATCAGAGTTAAAGTTAATGAAGTGATTAATTAAGTGATGATTGGGCATTATTGATGATCACCTCCAGTCCACAAGCAGAACCACTGAAGGAAAGAGAAACAACAAGAACAGAAAAAGAGAAACACAAGAACTACAACTGACTTCCAGACAGCGGAAAGAGAGCGGATCATGTTGGAGTTGGAGCTTATTGAGGTGGAAAAATAGTTCATTTTAGTGAAATTACTAAAACTAAAAGGCAGAAACGAGAGAAGACGTCGGAGGAGATGGTACGTGTGGAAATGCGCGAGAAGGTACGTGCGGAAATGCAATGCTACCAAGCCGACCAATCATCGATCTTGCGGTCCGCGTCGTCGCGACGTGTAGTGCGCGTCAGGCTACGGCGAAGGGTACGCGGTATGGAATGCATCTCTGCGTATGCTACGCCGTACCTACCGCGCGCGCCCTACGCAGAAGTATAAATTGGCCTTTAGCCTACTTTGCTTAAATTTGATGCAATAAGTGAAGCCTCCATTTGTTTCAGTTCTAAATTTGTACTGTAATTTCAGCATTGTGATTATCCATTCGTTTAACTACAACGATTCACTTGAATTTATCTGCTACCAGCTCTCAATGAGCCGCAGCACAGAGGCAGATTGCGTAATAGAGAGAATAAACGGACACTTTTCAGTCTGTGAATGGAGCCATTTAGCTAGCCTGGATGCCAGCCCGAACCCAGCCCACAACATTATTGGTCGGGAAGTTCGGTCTGAACTCGATCCATTGAGGAGTAATTATGTCGTTCAGAAATGGTCGGGCCAATCAAATTGCCAGGGCGGGTTTTATAAGATGATGGACAGATGATCTGCAGGGACGTAATCATCCTGTTATCAAAGAGCGCTTCACTGGTTTCCCTCAGAGATGACTGCAGCTGGAGAATCGAGATATATAGATTCCACTATGAAAGAAATCGACAGCGCATTCATTTTAAAAGACGAACAGAGAACTGCAATCAAGGCATTTGTCGATCGGAAAGATGTGTTTGCCGTCCTTCCTACATGATTCGGGAAAAGTGTAATTTATCAGCCGTCTCCGCTGGTCGTTAAGAAGATGGACGTAATGAAAAGCCTGTGGTCGTTGTGGTTTCTCCTTTGGTGGCACTCATGGAGGAGTAAGTAAAAGAAGCAACACTCGTTATTTAACTTCTTCCAGTGTGTGTGCAGTTGAGTTCTGTTGACAAATATGCGTAGCTCAACATGTGTTGCTCTGATTGGTTGTAGGTCTATCCAGTTAGTGCAGAGATTGTTTGTTTTTTTCTGGTTCGCTTAATAACTGTAATAATAAGTGTAAGAATGTGCAATGGTTGTATTTCCTGTGTTTCTCTATTTTCTGTTCTAGTGTTCCTTTTTACTTCTGCTTGTTAACAGCAGGTGTTCATCACTAATGCAATACACACTCATCTCACTGCAACTGCTTCAATGTTACTTTTACTCTTTGCAGTGTGGATTTTCCTGTGGGGTTGAAAGGGTTAATTAACAGTGTAAGATAAAAAGACATGCTAACTGAATGTATTTTAACAGTAATAAACTAAGTTATAAAACAGATATATACTGGGTCACAGTAGAGCCAGTGCTTTTGTGATACCCAGTAAATTGTTATCACATTTGTGGTATGGTAATGTTATTAAGAAATATTTTGAACTTTGTTCATGGGTAATTTGTCTATTTCTATCATCCACTTGTACTAATATATGGTATATCGAGATCAGGAGAAATTGTGGAGTTCGCCAGCAGTGGGCAGTGTGGCGCTTTGTGTGTTTCCGGGCTTCGCGTTAGTTGTCCCGCTTCTTTCTGCTGAGCGAGATGGAAGACGGACGCAGACTTTGCCCTCCCTCGTTTATTTCTCCTGTTTCAGGTTGGTAGATTTGTAAATTAAGTTAAATAACTGAAATGTTAAATGTGTACATGTCGCTGAATGTGTTTTCGGGCCGTGTAACAAGGCTGTGGTATGACAATGTGGACATATATGAATACTACGTTAGGCTTGTTTGAGATGAGCAAATTCTGCGCAGAATCGATCACCGGTGATCAGCGCGAGATGCATGCCGGTTAGAAATGTGTCCGAGAACGGTCCGCCTGGCTCTGATGTCATGCCGACGTATGTCAAAAAAGTCTCGCGAGCGCAAGGCGGAAGGGTCGGATTCTGCAGTCGCGCGCAGTTGCTCTCCACCGACTGCGCTGATCAAAAGCATGATGGGAAACGACTTGCTGACGACACAGCTTAATGCTCATTGGTTTAAACAACAGTGATGAAGGTAAATTCCATATTCATTAAGCTAAATTCTCCAAATCAAGGCCATGTTTTATTTTTTTTATTGTTTTCAAATTGAAACTGATCTATATTGTGAATCTCTTAAACGGGTTCAAAATAAGAAAGCTATAGTCAGTAACTCAAATATACTAGGCCTACTCTAAAATGTTCAAGTGAAAAATAGCTCTCATTTTATAGATGATGAAGTTTGTAAGTCTGTCTATTTAAGCTAAGCTTATTTTGATTGATTTATTTATTTTATTATTAATTTTATTCTGATGTTTATGTATTTGTCGCTGTATAATAGGCCTATTTGTTTCACGAATTGTGGTGCTTGTAGGTAGGCTATGTTTGTAACTTGCATTCTAATAAAAAAGTAAAATAAATAAAAATAAAAATAAAAGAACACCAGATGAATTGTTCTCTTTTAAAATGTTTGATTTTAAAACTGATATCATGTTTTATGTGTATACATAGGCTATGGGTGAATAAACTATCTGACAGTGCCATATGGGTTATATTTCATTTTTGTTAAAACAATAGGCTATATAAAAACACGTCTGTATTAAAGAAAAAAAAGATTGATAAACCATAGGCTATTTGGAATGTAATTAAATAACAAGTAGTTTGGGTTTTATTTACATTTTATTTATTTTTATATAAAAGCAACAGAACTCACATCCAGTTTATTAGCAACACGTGCACGAGCGTGAATCCCGTTAATCCCGCGATATCCGCCTTTGATCTCACAGGTGTCTGATTCACTGCGAGAACCCTAGATCTGTCCGGCTTGATTGCGCTTTTTTCACTCCTCCCCTCACTGCAGCCGCCTACTCTCGACTACATTGCAGGCGAGGCGAGGCGCATCTCAAACAAGCCTGTTATCTCAGTGTCCGTATGTTCGCGCCCGATGACGTCATCTGTGATTACCAATGTCACGTCAAACGGAGTTTTATTTTGTTAGCTTTTGAACATTTTGTAAAGTATAATAGTTTTGAAAGGTATGATATTGTGTAATGTGTGAAAAGTTAGTGTTAAAACCTAACGTTTTGTATTCTAGAAGTGGTTAAAAAAAACAAGTTATAAGTCTGTGTCAGCTCATGCATTGTGGAAGAGTAAAGAAAATGATGCAGGTTGAAAATGCATTTAGGGGTTACATGCAAGTGATAACATAAGCTAAGTTTTATATTTAGTTTAAAAGAGACTACTGACAAGGTAAATGAGGTTTTGTCATATTGATTTATTTGGTCATACACAATTTATATCTCAGTAATTGCTGAAAGACGAGAAAAGACAAATTGTATTTTATTTTTGAAACTGTCTATTTCATGAGAAAATATTGTGTGTTTGTAACCAAGTAGGATTGAGAATGGTTGTGTAATAAATTCTCTCTCTTTCTGCTGAGCGAGATGGAAGACGGACGCAGAATTTGCCCTCTCTCATTTATTTCTCCTGTTTCAGAGCAAGAGCATATAAGCTGTTTACATGACACCGGCCGGTACCTGTAACGCTTTAGTCCAGTTGACTGATGATATACTGCATGTTGCTTTATTTAACCCTCAGGTGCTCTTCGTTTCGGAGTCACACTTGTTATCTTCCCGGTCAAAAGTGACCGGACACCTAAAAATGAAACTTTCTCCATCCCAGTAAAACCAATGCAATTTATTTTTGTTCTATAAAATTTATTCTTTTTAATTTAGTATTTTGAGACAGTTTGATTGAATTTATTAATATTTATGCAATATTTATGGTTTATTTTTGCCATGGAAAAATATATATATTTTTCTAAATATATATAATTTTTTTTAAAAAAATTATGAATGCAGTATTTTAGTATACTATAGAGTCTTGGCCTTCAGAAAAAAAATATTTTTTGAAGAAAATTAGCACCATCTAGTTACAGTATAGAGAAAAAGCGTAGAATCATGGTGTAATCACTAGCCTTCGTTTCGGAGTCATACTTGTTATCTTCCCGGTCAAAAGTGACCGGACACCTAAAAATGAAACTTTCTCCATCCCAGTAAAACCAATGCAATTTATTTTTGTTCAGTTATATTTTTTCTTTTTAATTTTGTATTTTGAGCCAATTTGATGTTACTTATTAATATTTATGCAATATTTATGGTCCATTTTTGCCATTGAAAATAATACAAACTTTTTTTTATATATACATTTTTTATTTTATTTTTTTTAAGCAGTATTTTAGGTTAAAATAGAGACTAGGCCTTCCAAAAAAAATTTTTGAAGGCAGATTAGCGCCATCTGGTAAGAGTATGGAGAGAAAGCGTAGAACCATGTTGTAACCACTAGATGAAATGTACAGTTCTCTATGGAGAGGCATGTGAATTCCCCAGCTGTTCATGGACACGTTTACTTTTTTTTTTTTTTTGTTATAGGTGGATTTCAACATATATTTAAACAATCTCAAAGACTATTTCTTATCAAGTTTTAGATTTTTTTTTTTAATAGTGATTTAAAGTGTTAGTTTTTGCATTATGATTACAGTCAAACCTAAACATTGTGTTAGAAAGAGAATGCTAGGAAGCAAATTTTATACACTTTTTTTTTTCATTCTGAATTTGTACAAAAAAAAACAATGCAATTCATTCAATTATAACACTTTATGTAAAATAATATTTAATGAGCATGTCTATTTGTGTCACTGAACCGTAACAAATATATAGGTGTGTGTTTATTTGTGCGTGTGTGCGTCTGTTTGTGAGTATGGGTGAGTGTCAATATCACAATCTTGATGTTTTAGAGTGTCACCCCTTCATTGTTGAGCACTTTTTTCTGCATCATGGCCAATTTGTAGATTGCAAATTGTAGTTTGAAGTTGTAGATTGTTGTTTTTGTCAATTTCCCATTCATTTCCTATGGTCGGTCATGTTTGACAGAAGAGCAGAAGTGTATCTCATTTTTTTACGACCACTTAAAGTGCTCGAATCATGACCTCAATTTTTTGTGTGTTCACATACATGTTGCCATAAAAGTCACTAAGTTTCGTAATTTTCTGATGAAGCAGTGATTTTTTAGAAATTCAAAACAGATTTTTTAATTACAATTTATTGGTGTTTTTGTGTATAAAAGTGTGTGTGTGTGTGTGGGTGGGTATGTCTGTTTTGCACTCTTGATGTTTTAGAGTGTCACCCCTTCAATGCTGAGCACTTTTTTTCTGCATCGTGGCCGATTTGTAGATTGTACACACAAAAATTCTCAAACTTTTTGTGTTTTTGTCAATTTCCCATTCATTTCCTATGGTCGGTCATTTTTGACCGAAGAGCACAAGTGTGACTATTTTTTTTACGACCACTTAGCATGCTCGGATCATGACCTCAATTTTTTTGTGTGTTCACATACCCAATGGAATAAAAGTCACCAAGTTTCGTAACATTCCGATGAAGCTGTGATTTCTAACATTTCAAAACATAAATTTTTTCGGTCAGGAATGACCGAAGAGCACCTGAGGGTTAACAGGCGGTGACTGTGTAGTTGCTGGTCCAATGGTCATTTACAATATTATTCAGTGGTCTCAAATTAAATTAGTTCATAGTAATATTTTGCTCACATTATTAGTGCATTATACATGTTAGTGCATACATGGCAGTTTTTACATGTGTTGCCAGTGGAAAAAAGCCTGGGAGGGTGTAACAGTGTAGATGAAGAGATGAAATGGAGCTGTGGCCCGTTGTGTACCTGTGATAGGAACTCCATTGATACTCCATGTTATGATTGGGGTTGGTATCCCATCAGCCTGACACTGCAGTCGCACAGTCTCTCCTGGGGCGTACAGCTGGTCATCAGGCAACCTGGTCCAGTAAGGAGCAGCTGCAAATAATCAAAAACAAACTCTAATACTTTTCAAAACCAGGGTGACAGTGACGAGATCAGTACTTTGAGTACTTTAATTTTGTTAGTCAGTAGTTTTTAAAACAAGACTTCAGTCTGTTCAAGACTTCATTAACTTTTTTTGTGCACAGTGAAACTTTGACAGTGACAGGATTTTTCATTAAAACTATACTGTAGAAATACTATACTGTAAATCTATACTGTAGAAAATAATGCATTGTGGGTAATAGTTGTTTTCAAGAATGTAGCCTACAGAAGTATACTCTGAATTAACAGCGCTCGAAGGCTGTGTTCCCTCATTCACTATCCCCAACATTAGTTCACTAATATAGTCCACTTGACTGAGTGAATGAACACAAATGAGACGCTGATGAACACCTGACAAGCAGAATCACTGAAGGACAGAGAAACAAGAACAGAAAAAGGTGATAAGCAGAAAGACAAGAACTATAAGTGAATTAAAGCCAGTATTTTTCATTCATGTACAGAAGTTTTTGTTAAGAATTAACAGAGGATTTGATATTTTATTCAAAATAATAAAGTTTGTTCTCACCCCTATGGTGATTGGTGTTTGCTTTTGTTGGACTCTTGACCCTTAACTCTATAACATTAAACTCTCATTGGTTGTTGTAACTGTATTTTTGTAGAGTGCATTTGTTAGGGCCAAGCCAAGAGGAAGTTGATCAGGTGGTTTTGGCGACGCCATAATCATTCTGGACTCACTTAATTCACTGATCTCATCCTGTGTCTAATCTTTAATTCCATGTGTCTTCAAATTTATATTTATTGATTGAGTAGCTCTGTGAATCTACAGCATAAAATTCAGCAATGTTTCGTTAATCTATTATTTTGATGGATATTCAAATCATATTGTGCATTAAACATTTTGAACTTCTCCATGATTTAGACAAACACTAGGGTTGGGAATCGTGAGAAATTTTCCGGTTCCGATTCCGGTTCCTCCAAACGATTCCGGTTCCAGTTCCCATTCAATTAAAAATATTAATAAGAGAAAAATCCACAATCCCTTTTGTGTTTATTTCTTATAGTACTTGAAAAATGAGTTTAACAGACTGGTAATGTAAACAAATTCAACATATTATTTATCAATGTTTGCAAAAAAAATAAAAAGGAAATTAAAAAATTCTGCATTCTGTAGAATAATTTAGGACCTCTTATTGTATCTCCAACAGTACCCTCTCAGAAGGGGTAGAATATGCTTTAACACACATATGTGTGTAGAACAGATTATTTTTAATAACAGTTTGAATTATTGATTTATAAAGACTTTAATTATTGCATTATTACTGGATAAATCGGCCCTAAATAGCAGTTAATAAACAGAACTGCAGTGCATGCGTCTTGCGAAAGAACATAGTTGCCGGAGCTACTTCTCTCTGTTTATGTCCATGACGAGTCACGCAGGCAACTCCGCAGCGGCTGCGATCCGCCATCCAGTCTGAACAAGTCCGAGTATTAACGCTTATTACAGGCTTTCCGTAGTGATTCAAGATAAGACAAAAACACGGTTTGAAAAAAAGCATTCATGATGCACTCGCTCATTGTATACATTTTGTAAATTCTGAACACAAAAAAGCTACGGATTGCGTTTTGATACCGTCAATGTTTAGCCTACTCAAACTATAATCTCACTACTTCTGTAACGTTAATCATTTGAATATGTGTAACATAAATATTGATACTGTGTGATTATAAAGCAGTTTCATGTCGACAACTGCTCTCTCTCTCTCTCTCAGCGCAAACAGATTTGAATGTACGTACTCGGCGCGCGCGTGTGTGTGTACTATAAATCCAGCGCGTGTGAGAGCAAATCGCAACTTCAGTGGTGAAGTTTTTGTCATTTAGGAATAAGACGGCGTAGGTGTTTGAATCAAAATCTTTTAAAGATTAATCATGCACCTCTACTCTCTCTCTCTCTGTCTGTCTGCGCCTTGAGGTGAGACGGTAAAGGATAATCTACTCCCAGGACTTCGCCCTCATATCGCACCAGAACCGTTTTAGGAACCGAAACTTAGGAATTTTGCACGGTTCCAGTATTTTTTCAAAAACACTACCGGTTCTGGAAAAGAACCGGTTCTCGGTTCCCAACCCTAACAAACACAGACATCAACAATCAGAATATTAATCTCAACAATGGTGACAATCAAAATATTTATGTAGATGTATGCTCGGTTATAGAAGAGCACACAACTCCCAGCATGCACTGCAGCTGAAGGGTCTTTTTCTATTGGCATCATTGTTGAGATTT
Organism: Pimephales promelas; assembly: GCF_016745375.1. The sequence goes on along the minus strand of NW_024121099.1, from coordinate 58,645,108 downwards.
GTTGTGGTTTTTTGTGTGCATGATGAGTGAGTGATTGCTACTGAACTTTGATATGTATATGCCTCAACAAATGTGCTTTGAAAAACACAGTTAAAGTAGCCAGAGAAAAAAGCTAATTATGTTAAAAAGTCAAGGGCTCGAATAAAACAAATACTGGTCACCATTAAACATCAATAGTTAAACATCTGTTAATTCTTATTTAGAACTTCTGTAGATGTATGACAGAAATAAAGTCATACTGGTTAGTAATATGTGTAATGTGTAATGGCTGGAAGTCAAGTCAGTTGTAGTTCTTGTGTTCTGTACGTTTCTTCTCTTTTTTCTCTTTTCTCTTCTATCAGTGCTACTGCTTGTTTACAGCAGGTGTTCATCACTAATGCTGAATAATCACTTGCATATTCACTTAATTATCTCACTGCGGCACTGTTTACCCCAAACAAACTTTAGAAAAACAGTAATACACTGGCCAATTTGACACTGTTGCCAGTAGTTTAACGTAACATAAAAAAACAATAATGTACTGTAAAAATCAGAGAGTTAAATTTACTAAATGAAGTCAAGTCACCTTCATTTATTTAGAGCTTTTAACAATATAGATAGTTTCAAAGTAGCTTTACAGTGGAGATTACAGTAACAGAGATTTGTCCAGCTAAAGTTGGATTTGATTGATTGATTGATTGATTGATTTACTTCTGTTGCAAATATCATTAGTTATTAATTGGGAGACGCTAACACAACACCGTTCTAACAGAAAACACTCAACACGCTCCAGCCAGCTCATCCGCACGAAACAGAGTGCCTGGTGTCTCTAGGAACACAAACCCTGAAATAGATTCCAAGGTGCAAGCCTAGAATTAAAAAAAAAAGGTTATCTCTGTGCAAACCTCAAAAAATCAAAAACACGGAAACGCAGACGCTGTGCACAAGCACATCACATGTTTAGTCTATAGGTATGTGTGTTTGAATATGCGGAGGCTTGAAGACCTTCTTTACAAAGCAACCATCAACATATATTTGTTTTTACCTAAGAATGTATAATACAGAATTTTTTTATCGATGTGTATCTCTCTATTAGTGTTACTCGATTTTAGTGCTGCATTTGATACCATTGACCGCAACATTCTTTTAAATAGACTCGATAATGATGTTGGCTAGCCTAGAAATCTAGACGCACCCTAGCGGCAGCAAAAATTATTTTGCAGCAAAGTGTGGTCTAGCAACTCTCCATAGACGTTTAAGCTGGAAAACCCCAACTCTGGTAGGGCCAATCACATCGTGTATAGAGTCGGCGGGCGGGCTTAACATAATGATGACAGAGTTGCGACGGTCAGATGACAGGTCAAGCTCGGACATATTCGGTTTGAAGTCGTTCATTCTCGGATGCGGCCGGCGCCGCGCACGCTGTTACAAAAAAGCTGTGGCGAAACGATCAACTTGTCATATTTACCGCACTCGTGCTGTCACGTCGAGTATAAAGGCTTTACTCTGTGTCAGCGGGCGCTCCCGAATCATCTCCACCACCCCGGAGCACCACTACTCCGCCTCCGTTTCCCTCGTAAGCTGATATTATGCTGCGTTCCAGGCAGGTTTTTGAGCACGTAAATCACAACTTCAAACCACAACTTACGACTTTGTAGCATTCCAGGTCATTCATGCCAAACTACCTAGATGTAAACAAACCAGCATTGCAGACCTTATGGGGCTCACGCGCATTTGTAATAATTGCTAGCCAAAGGCGCTTACTCCTTGTTTATTTGTGGGAAACTGAGGAGGAAAAATAGCGCATGAGGCAAGATAAGCTGTCATACCTTTTATTTTACTTTTTGTATATTTGGAAATGTATTTGGTATTAATTTATCCTTGCACTCAATGGACTGAAAACTAGTTAACGTTATATTGTCCTAAAGTGTCCTCACCGTGTACCGCCTGCAGAAACACTGCTCCGTAGGGGCTGTCATTGTAGTTTTGTATAGGTTTGCGGGCTATGTGACGTCAGAACTCGTAACTGGGAGTACATCGATCTAGTACGAGTTCACGGGTGGGAAGTCACGGGTTTGACTGCCGTTCCAGTGCACTTTCACAGGTATAAGGTTGGAAAAACACGAGTTACAGGTTGCCTGGAACGCGCCATTAGTATTTAAAGTATTTAAATTTAGTATTTTATTTCTCTATTATATTATTTTTTTAATGACGCACTGTCTCTTTCTCTCTCATACGTTGGCTAGTTATAAACTCTTTAGACTTTTAATGATTAGTGTTTTATTTTTAAAGTTTGTGTAAAAAAAAATCCCTTATTTTGGGGATGGATTCCGGGAATGTTGACAGCTGGACTGGATACGGTAAAAGTTTAATATATCAACTTGCTCCGCTGAGTACGTCACTGTCTTTGTTCCTCTGATTGGCTGTAGCGCTATCCAATTGCGTGCAGAGAGAATTTGAAAGACAACCGTTTATCCCGCCCCTCTGATTGAGCCCTGTCAATGAAGAGTTTCCAGACCTAACATCTTCTTGATTTAGGTCAGGCAAGCCAGGCTAGATGTTGGCATTAGTGGAACCGCATTAGCATGGTTTAAATCATTCTCATCTGACAGTTATCACTTTATAGCAGTAAACAAAGGTTTTATCCATCACAAGTTCAGTTTGGCGTACCACAAGGCTCAGTACTAGGACCGCTGCTGTTCACTCTGTAAATGCTGCCATTGGGAGATATCATTAGGAAACATGGAGTTAGCTTTCACTGCTATGCTGATGATACTCGGCTCCATATTTCTTCGCCCCCAACAAAACGCACTAATTCACAAAATTAACGGAATGCATAGCTGATATAAAATTTGGATGACTAGTAATTTCCTACACGGCAAAATCCCCAGTGTTAAAATTTTTTCTCAAAAGTTATCAACTGCAGGTTTAATAAATTTAAATGACAGTTGCTCAATTTAAGGCAGTCGGTTTCTGCAAGTGAAATTAGTTAACTCAAAATTTGTTTTAATTTAGTGAATTTTTACAGTAAAATAGATTACAGTAAACAACTGTACAGTTACATTTACAGTACAACCTAATAAGGTCTAACAATGTAGGTAATGCACTTTTATTATTATAGTAAGTAGATATCACATGTGCATAAAGGACAGCGTGTGTCTTACCCTCGACTGTGACGGTGTAGTGATGCCCGATGGAGCCCTGGCTGTTTGTGGCAGTGCAGACGTACTCGCCATCATCCGTCTCCAACACGCTGTCAATCTTAAGCCATCGGCCGTGTTGCAGCTCCCGCACGTGGCTGGGAGAGAGAGGGCTGTCCATCTTTTTCCACTGTACTTCTGGAGTCGGTCTTAATCAGAGGAAGCAACAGTTATTAGTTATCAAAGTGATCCCTGTATTCTGAGAGCCTACTGATCCCTTTCCAGTGGTAGGAAAGGAATTGAGATCTGCAAAGTGCCATTAATACTAATAATCTACTTCTATTCTACTAATAATAATTCACAAGAACGACGAATAGCTAGTCAACACTGTTAAACCTTGCTGTACAAAAAAATGGCCAAATTATAACAGCAAAATATCACTTACCATCAAAACAGTAATATACTGTGGAAAACATGCAATGTGGGTAATATTTGTTGTTTTCGAGAAAATAGCAGACAAAAATATACTTAGAATCAACAGCACTCAAAGTTGACACTCAGAGGCTTTGTTCCAAATCACACCCAATACCCTCATTCACACTTCCCTACATCAGCTCACCATAGTCCACTTGACAAAGTGAATGAAAAGGAGTGAGCAAATTCAGACACTGATAAACAAGTGTAGTGAACAGCAGACATGATGGCACCAGAGGTCCCCACTTAACAACAGAAGTCCCTTTGTCCCACTGTGAGACAGAAGGATGTGATTGGACCCTGCGAGACAACTAATGGCTCATTTCCACTGAGCGGTACGGTACGGGTCGGTAAACCATGATCCGGCTTGCGTTTCCACCGCCAACAGTACCCTTACTTGATCGGTGTGGTGTTTGCTATCAAGAAAGCAAACACCACGGAAAGAAGCAATTGATGTAATTTTCGCGCGAAGAAAGCGACATAGTAAACACCAATGGATGACAGACAGCAGATCTTGTTCTTGCTTCTCGGCATATTTGTCACAAGAAACAAGCGCTAGCATTAGGCGTTTCTCAATACTAAGTACCCATCGCAAAGTCCGACTCAATGACTCCCGAGGACGCGAGTCCAGTAATTCTGCTAATGGAACAGGGCGTTCTTGAACGCGGCACTCTGCTCGCTCTGGCGCTGCGACTCATTTTAGGCAACAATAAAACGAAATATGTTATAAAACACACCTCTGCTTCTTTTCGATTTCATTTCAATAGATTTAAAACATTATAAGCACACAAATGTGGTTCAAGCAACGCATAGCCTTGATTCACTGCATGTATGTAATGTTATATTTATAAAAAAACTAAATATAAAACACAACCCTGCCTCTTTTCATTTAAATTTAAAAATATTAAACATATTACAGGCAATGTGTAGTGTATTGCATATCGCATTGGTACAAATGTTGCAATAAACAACATTACAGATGATCTTGTATGCTAATAAAATAAAATAAATGACAAAACGATCTCTTTTTGTTGAATTTCAGTTTTATCAATAATAGCCTTTATAAAAGTATAATAATAGCCATTGTAAAAGTATAAGTAAAAGGTACAAAAAGATATACAGTAAAGCTTAAATAACAGTCAGTCAAATATACAAATTCAGCGCTCAAAGATATGAAACTTCACGTAGCCTTCTGCCAAAACTATTTGCCAGGAAACGAATTATAGATTCACGAGACCAAAGATCACCTGTTAGGTTTCTACAAGACGAACCATATCTCATGTTTAACCACTACAGAGACATCCGAGTCAGCGGCAAACATCAGGATGACTAGCCGAGGAAAGGCTGTTCCAGGCGGGGGACACGAGCGCGAGCGTCCGGTGATCGCTTGGAATGGATCTCAGTCAAATTATCATAAATCTATAAATAAACCACAGATTTGAGCTTTAAAAAACTACTTTCTCGCCTGAAAAACTCTTAAAACTACATTTCGTGACACAATAACAGTAGTATTATATTTCAACTGTATGCTTCTAATGCCCTTGATGCACGCGCGAGTGACGATACTCTGTCCACCAATCAGCGTTCTGCAGTGAGTCTAGCTCCGCCTTTTAGTATCCTTTCACTGTGCTAGGTACCCCAACGGAAGGGTACCCAAACAGTGGTACGGTACGGTTCGGCTTTTTGGTACCATTCACAACTTTTGACAGTGGAAACGCAAATAATTGCGTACCGAACCGAACTGTACCGTACCGTACCACTCAGTGGAAACGAGCCATTAAGGACTAAGGAAATCCAGACTGCCAGAGGTGACGACATCAAGGACCTGTTGATCGCAGGCTAATCTAATCACCAGTTGCCCATTGATCACCTCAACCCTCCATTCCTGAGACCAATGTGTGAACGACCACGGGCAACATGTCCTAGACATCTCCTTATTTATACAGGGAACTGTGCACACAGTGGAAACCGCACCTGAAATAACAGCCAACCTAATCTCTCCCACTATCCACTATCAGCAAGTTCAGAACACTGCCTCAAGGACTTTAAAGGCCCACTGACGTGCCTTGAAACGTGCAGCTTTGAATTGTGTGTTGACGTAATCAGTGGCGGTTTTACTTTGAATTACACCCAGGGCGAGACCCCCTTCGAGCGAAAAAAACTTTGCATATTATAGGCTACTGTAAAAATACACAGAATCTTGTTCAAAAAGCCTAATACACAGTTAAATCAATTCACCAAGTTAATAACATTAAAGATTTGTTTTAAAGGAGTGTCTTTCATCTTACCTACTAAACTTAGAAAAAGGTTAACACAAAAAAAGGTTTTTATATAAAGATAAACCTCATATTTCAGCATTTAAATCATCTCTATAAAAAGAATGAGTCAATAAAGATACATTCCTGAAATGTATAGTGCACAGTAGCTTATCTTTTATTATTAATAGTAAAATTCGTGCAGATTTTCCCATGGCTGTCGTTGCTATAGAAGCATGCACTCATTACACTGCGCTCTCTACAACGACAAAGGAGTTTTAGTAGCTAATGTATTTCCACCACAGAAAAACGCTTGCTGTAGCTCTGCTAAAATATTTATTTACGGAGAAAGGAGAGAAAAACACCCAAGTGTTTGGGTGCACGTGCTGAAAAGTTTATGAGCGCACATCCCGTGCGCCTATTTGAAACATAGAGGATTTTAAATAACGACCTCGAGCGCGCAAAAGACGCGATACGTGAACTAATCAGGAGATCCCCTTGACATCGCTTCTGTGCACGGCACCTTCTCAGCAAGCAGGGCACCATTGCCAATAACTGAATCGAAATGATAAAAAATAGAAAAACTTCGCGGCACAGAGGATTTTTTTTTACTGCTCGTGCCGCCCCCCATGTGACATGAAGAAATGCCGCCCCGGGCGACTGCCCGGTTCGCCCGTGCCTAGAACCGCTACTGGACGTAATTTCCACTGTAACAGGAAGCTAAGGCGGGACATCTTGAATGGCTCCTCCGCCTTTCAAATAGCCAATAGCATTTAGTTTACCTCACAGACTGCAAGCTTGCCAGCACCACGAAAGCGAATCCGTCGCTGATACGTTGGATTCATTAGTAGAAGTGTGAAAAATTCAAGCCATTTCATTCTTAACAAACGTACAGTTGAAAGATGAAATAAAACTTGAGCGGTTGAGCAACCCAACACACATCTCCAACCCACATTAGCCTACTCCATGATGTGTCAACGGTAGATGTAGTGTCTAAATACATTAAACGTGTAAACTACTGTAAACATGTTCAGAAACGTAACATTTTAATATGATATTATTTAAAGCTAACATTTCAATAATTGCCCTTAAAACATAAAAAGACAGAATTTCCATGTTAATGTGAGTATTAATAATCAGAAGTGCAGTACAGCAGATTTCATTTGAACAGTGGTTTGTTTAAACCCAGCAGGCATGATAAAAGATAGTCTGAACACTCACAGGCCCTCTGGGATGCACTCTAGAGTCAGCGTTTGGCCCCTGAGCACCAGATAAGAGCTGTGGGATCCTGCGGGCTGGACCATCTGCGGCCGCCGGCTCTTCACCACTGAATTTGCTGTGAAAACAGGAGAACACCATTCAATCCCACAACTAAGTTTTATCCACTTCAAAATGCTCTCTTGCGTTTCCCTTTCGCCAAAAAGGAAGGGAAACTTCAACATGTTTCATGTCTTATTGTCTATTTTTGCCACACTTATTTAAACAAGTGTAAAGTAAGAATCAAGAGCATTAGTGAGGCAAAGTACTGGGCAATGAATCCTGGTCTGAAGTCGGCCTTCCAGTTCATTCTTAAGATCAGGTCTGGGCTTCATAAAAACTAGAGATTGTACTTGCGCATTTTTGTATCCCAGCTCATGAACAGTTGAAAAATAAACTGGACTAACCATAGGGAGATGCAGGACTAAAGCTTGGACCTCCATGATTTCAAAACAAATCACGAATTAAGATATCAGCAGTGTTGAGGGTAACGCATTACAAGCAAGGTAAGTTGCATATTGAGTTACTTTTTTCAAGAAACTAGTAAGGTAACACATTACTTTTAAATTTACAACAATATATCTAAATTATGTTTTCTAATAAGTAACTCAAGTTAATTTGTTTCCCCAATGTATAGAGAGAACAGAGAAGAGAACAGATTCTCTCCTGTCGTCATGTTGAGAGGATCGTGATTGAGTGCAGCAGATGCGTTCAGTGTGAACATGATGCTCATTGTAGGTCTGGACTAAGTGAGAGTATCTCACTTTCACACAAAAAAAAAAAAAACAGGTTAAATATTCCTTCAAATGAATAAAAACTGTGAAACACAAACTCCGAAAATTACACAGACCTGTAGTAATTAAATGTTAAATAACACAAATATACTTTATGTATTTATTCTCAATTTATCAACCACTGACTTTGCTGCTAACCTTCAATGATCCAGTTCAACCATACTAATAAGCAGAACATATTTTAAACACAACATTTATTAATTTTAACATCACAAAAATGTTAAATGTCACAAAAGTGTTGAACTTTATTCTTCTGCGATCCAGAATGGCAGCACAGCTGAAAGTGTTTTATGGGCTATAAGTTCCGCATTTGACGCAAGGATGCTCTTCAGTTTCCGGTTGTGGAGATTAAAGCGGAGGAAAATCGAGGAAAACGGCATCATGGCAGAGTCTTCAAAATGTACTGTCCTCCCGTCTTTGAAACGAAACTTTCATAAGTTTAGATGTCGTTTTATATATAGTTATGTTTATGTAATATAATTTTAAAAATAAGCATAAACACAACAAAGGGTGTCTGTTTTATCTGTTTTTGTGACTAACGTTTCTTTAGTATAACCATGGAGTATAAAATTCAATATAAATTCTCGGTATTGCATTGGACTCTACGATCGGCGGAAGTTATCGAGCATCCTTAATCCTTCACCGGAAATACCGCCGCGCATAGAGCCCATTGAGCTGCACCCTTTACTGTACAAGAGTGAACTTGAAACAGACTGTGGCTTATTTATTTATTTTACTTCTGCTGAGAGGGCCTTTACTTTTGCCAAAAATAGAAATGTTTAAGTCATTAAAATACAAGAAAGCCCAGCCCAGGTGAGAAAATCAACACAAAAGTAACACATTATTACTTTACATAAAAAGTTACACAATTAGCCACTTTCTTAATGAGTAGGCAAATGCAATATTGTACACGTTACTTTTGAAATTAACTTTCCCCAACATTGGATATCAGTAAATCTGTCAGAATTATATTTGTGTTAATGGTGTTTTTACAGATTTATACCAGTTTGTTAGCAGAATATTTATGCTTAAGGCCATTGTACACTGAGTCTGAAATTCACGTCCGAAATTTCCGCACATTAAAAAATAAATACAATCTCACGTTATGTCAATTACGCTTGCACACTGTCTCCGAAACTTTCGTCTGTCATAAAAAAAAATCTGGGTTCAATTTTCTGCGTTTTTCACATCCGTAGCAAGCAGTTTGAATGGTGTTTGACAATTCAGAACCACCGAATCACGAATATGAAAAAAACGCATATGAAAATTACTGTCAATTGTGCATTTCTATGACAATTATATGGAAAATAAATGTAGGTTAATCTCTGACTGTGTTTTAGTCAATAATAAAAAAATTAAAAAATTCTGTCTTTTGGTTATACATACACCATTTGCCGCAATTTATCACTTGAATGCTATTTTTGATGCTTTTTCAATGCTTTTTTTCTGTTTGGGCATGCTTCAGTCCCCTTCTTTTTGTTCTGCTTTGTAAAGCATCCCTGGGTTGTTCTGTTATAGAATAAAATGTGTGTAATGTGTTCTAATCACTGGCAGAAGAAGGTCCACTCACAGGCTGTGACGTTGATGGCGATGGGCTCTTTAGGCAGGATGACATTGGCAGTGGTGTATTGGGCATGGCAGGTGAAGTCTTCTCTGCTGTCATTGACTACTAAGTTGGCAAAGTACAGGTTTCCGACCAGACTTATGGTCATCCGCTCACTCAGAGGAATGTGTTTCAATTCTGACAAAAAGAAAGACAGGAATGTGATTTAGTTCAACCAATTATAAAGTGTCATGCAGGGTAATTTAGTTAGGCAGAATAAGACTTGTTAGGAAATTTACTCTTGTCCATCCAGTGTATTGAGGGAGCGTCAGAGCTCTCTGGGGGGTTACAGTAGAGGACTGTGCTTTCTCCCTCCTCAAACTGTCTTCGTTTCTGCTTCCTCTCTCTGGCCAAGGTTGGGATGGCTGTGAAATAGAAATAACACTTTAATGTGTCAGTGAGTTGAATTAACTGAACATTGAACATTCTTTACACAATTGATCCAAAGGGTCCTGTCATGTATATGTTATCACAAAAATCGTCTCGGTTACGAATGTAACCCTCGTTCCCTTAGTAGGCAGCAGTGGGTCAGCGGGGCAGGATATGTTTAATGGCCTCAGTCTATTTCCGTGCAGTCGAGAACTGTTGGGCGAAGTCCTCGACTGAACCGCCAAAAAGGCCGGCCTGGGACACGGGGGAGTCGAGCAGCCGAGACCGCTCGGACTCCTTCATGTCAGCCATGTTTAGCCAGAGGTGTCTCTCCTGGACCACGGCATCACCAGACCCAGAGAGTGTGCGGTCACCTTCATCGCCCGGAGGGCAAGGTCAGTGGCGGCGCACAGCTCATCGAAGAGCCCCGGGTCTGTCCTGCCCTTGTGCATGTCCTTGAGTATCTGGGCCTGGTAGACCTGCAGAATAGCCATGGCATGCAGTGAAGCGGCTGCATGGCCTGCAGCTCTGTAGGACTTCGCCACAAGCATAGACGAATAACTACAGGCTTTGGACGGGTGCTTAGGCTCACCACGTGAGGAAGCACTCTGCCAACACAGCGGCATCGCAACAGAGCGTTCCAGCGGTGGGAACCCAGTGCACCCATGGGCAGCGGCTCCCTCGAGGGGAGGAAAGGTGGATGAGACCAGCGAGCGCTCACGGGAAGACATGAGAGTCTTCCAGGACTTCATGATCTCATCATGCACCTCCGGAAAGAAAGGTATTGTGCACAAAAACCAATCATTCAGCCGCGAGCGCTCAGGACAGGGTGGCGGAGACCACCCCAACTCGATGCTCGCGGCTGCCTTAATTAACTATTAATAAGTTCCTGGAAAATCTAGACTTTAAACAAATAACCATTTTAATGTCTAGGACGTTTGTATTGTAAGATTGTACTGGGAGACTTAAGATATACAAATGTTGACTTGTAAAGTAATGTTTTCTCATTAAATGCAGATAATTTCCTATTTGTTCAATGGAATGTTTTTATGATGTCATGAGCAATCCAGCCATTTATGTAGATATCAAGTGTAGTGTTAGTTTCGGCAGGACACGTCATTAGTCAAGCTCGCGTCACCTGACTCTCAGCTGATCCACGTCTACCTATTGGGATATGACACCTATCACAAGCTGCATTTCCATTACCCTTCAATTTGCGCAAATTGAAATTGCGAAATGAAAATACGCTCAATGGAAACACGTCAATTTCGCAAACACTCCCGTTTATTGCAAAAAAAATTTTACGCTCACATGAACAGGTTTTTCAGGAAATTCGAAAAAGGATTTTTCCGCAAAACTGCAATGGAAATGGATTTTGCGCATTTACAGTCACCTGACTTAGAAGACGGAGTATGTTTTAGGTCCGTGTCCACAAATAATAATAATAATTATTATCATCATTAGTCTATTATAACATTTATTAGGCTATGTAGAAGACGCTAGATATGTAGAAGACGCTTTTATCCAAAAAAGGAACAAAACAATTCGTCACATCTCATTCATAGTACAGGTTGGACAATGATAATAATACGGCTAAGATTATCAAAAATAAACACTCGATTTTGACCAATATCCAAGAGTGTGCGCGGAGTTTGGAGCACGCACTGGATGGCAGACAGACGCCGGCGTGCCGTGAACACTTTCATTTCCCCATCAACAGTGGAATCAACAATACTCTATCATTTCTGGTTATACAGAAAATAATAATACATTATTCGCAACTACTTTTATTTGCGTAATGTCACAATAACAAGAAAACGTTGTGCTTTTGTAAAATAATATAAAACAATCAGGCGCACTTTATGATCTTCGTGAACTGGAGCGAGAGAACTGAAACAATATAAAGCCTTTGAAGAATAAAGCTTTAAATGTCCACTTTAAAAAGAACAAATTCGAATCGTAAGCTAATACCTTCTGATTATGTTATCCGTATGAAAGGTGCAGTTCTCTCTAAAGGTGCATCCGGAGATTGTTTTTAGCTCGTTATTTTTTCAGACGCATTTATAATAACTCACCAAAATATCATAAATATCCATGTTCTAATTTGGTCTTAGAAAACCAGTAAAATCAAAATTTTCCCATATTAATTTGTAAATATTTAAAATGTTTTAACGGGGGCAAACAACGGAATCTATACATCTGTTAGAGCGCTAACAGTTAAGCGCTCTTTGATAACGTGATGATTACGTCCCTGCAGATCATCTGTCCACCATCGTTTAAAGCCCGCCCTGGCAATTTGATTGGCCCGTTCATTTTTTGCCTGATCATAATTACTCCTCAATGTATCGAGTCCAGACCGAACTTCCCGACCAAAAAATATTGTGGGCGGAGTTCGGGCTGGCATCCAGGCTAATATAGCGCAGCATTGGTGTGGTCAAACTAAAATGTTGGTGTTCAACTTTGCGTTTTAAAAATACAAAAACCGTTCATTTTTCATTTTGCAACGACCGTTTGGACATAATACAAGACTCTTTATTAAGTTTATTAAGTTCTTTATTAAATTCATTTAAAAAAAAAAAGAAACAATAATTACAGGAATAGGCCTAGCTTCTCTAAACCTCAAAGAAATGCCATCAAGACATCGAAGCAGAAATAAGGGAGAAACACCAGGAACTCCGTGTCTTTCCCTGCCATTAATGCTTGGATAACACACCACGTCTCCGTCCATTAATAATAATAATATCTAGTGCGGTGCATGGCTGTGAAATAGATTATAAACCTACAAAAGTCCGTTGCCATGATTTTTGGAATGACTTATCGCGGGAGGGAAACAAAGACGTTTTAGTCTCATAACATCGGTTAATGGAAACACCGTCATTTTGCAATAGTTTTTTATCGACATTTGGAAAATATCACAAAAGTTTTGCGCAAATCTGTAATGGAAACGCACCTACAGTATCCCTATATAAGGTCCACTTGTTTACTGTTGAGTCTTATTATGTGTATATTGTTATTATAGTCTGTTGTGCTTAATTTAGTGTATGTAATTTTAGGTTTATGCTTTTAAAACACCCAGATCAGTGACTGAAAGCAGAGTGCTGCACATTTGACACTTGGGAAATGAGGATAGGTCACCAGGTAGCCCATGCATACAGAAAGGTGGCATATAATGCACAGTAAAGCACACCAGATACAGTAACAAATATTTAGAGCACTAAGTCATTCCAAACACTGAGCCGGTGAGATGGTCCTTGAGGACAGACTCACGCTCTGTGATCAGGTGCACCAGGTCTGAGACGGCCGTTCCCAGCTCGTTCGCCACATAGCAGCGGTACGAGCCATTATACGAACTCAGCTCCTCATCTAGACCCGCTGTCCGGCTTCCAGACCCCAGCAGAACCTCCCCAAACTGCTTTCCATCTTTGACCCAACGGAAACTGTCCATGGGAGACAAGAACAGAAAGACCATCTTAAAACTACAGCAGATTAAGACAGACAGAACAAAGAAATATACAGTATACAGTGCTGGTCAAAAGTTTACATGCAAAATCTACTGCCCTGAATAAGCTATAATAAATGTTTCCATATAGTCACATGTCAAAATGCCAACTGAATTTACACATATGACCTCGTTCAAAAGTTTACTTATGCTCGATTCCTAATTTGGTGGTGTTAGGTTTAGGATCAGCTGCTGTCACTCCACCTATCCATCAGTGACCGTGTGGACCAAAACACCAAGGATTACTCATACACAAATATTACCAAAGCTAACCACAATGACAGCGCTTGGGTGGCTCACTCCTGTTTGCCAGATCTGGGCCACAGGCCGACCATAGCAATGCCACATGTCAGCCAAGAGCAAAGAAATAATCCAGAACTGGACCTTCTCTGAGCCACACAACACACGTCATTTTGCGTTGTTGCGATTCCAATACTAGCATCGGTAATTCATTTATCAATAAAAATTCTGGCATCGTTATCGGCGAGTACTTCTCCCCATGTACCAATCTGATACTATTTTCTTAAACAATATGCAAGCTAGCTTTGCTTAACGCTGCAAATCGGAGATCAATTCCTCTTCGCTGTTCGCTGTTTGGCAGTGTTTGAGACTGGGGTGGTGGCACAAGATTAGCAGCTTCATCACTTAATAAAGCATTTGAAGACGCGTCACCCCGCAGAACACGGATGGCAGACGGAGGATGAGCCGCGTCAGAATCAACAACCTCTGGAAGCTTCACTCAAACGAAGAGAAAAGTTTTCAAAAGACAGCCAATGAGTGATAAATATAACCAACAAAATTATCAAGTTTATTGTTCTGGATGAACAGCCGCTGTCAACTGAAATGCTGTGTATTTAACTAAATTGTTTCTGGACTGTAAGTTATAAAGTGGTTATGTAAGAGGTACATGTGTTAAAGGGCACCTATTATGCAAAATTCACTTTTACATGGTGTTTGAACATAAATGTGTGTTGGCAGTGTGTGAGCAAAACCACCCTAGAATGATAAAAATCCACCCAGTGTTTTTTTTACAATCTCAATAAATCATTTGCACTGCCTCAGAACGAGCTGTTCTAAGATTCAGCTCTTTGTGACGTAGAATTGATCAAGGGGTTTGATTGACAGTGTGGTCGTAGCATATATATTTTTAAAGATATTGTATTAAAAACTTGTTCTGTAAGTTAGCCATCTTCATACAGAAGCACCTATATGACAAGTAAACATGACGCCACAGGTCCCTCGCATAACTGTAATTTCGCTTGTACGTAGCAAACTTTATCACAGAATGTGTTTGTAGTTTCAAAAAATTGCGCCAGCGTTAGTGTTTGTGTGTGTCTGTGTGTGTGTGTGTGTGTGTGTTTTGCACATCCATAATTGCTAAGGGGACATGATTACAACTCTATAAGTACATAAATGTATCAAATAACCACACAAGACGTCCTGGTCCATTCTCATTTGTGTTTATTCTGCCGGAGTCTCTTCGTCATCTGGGTCTGATCAGAGACTATTTATATATTCCGATTCAAACATGTATGACTGAATGACATTCAAAACAGCGGCTCTCTCTCTCACTCTCTCAGCCCTTCTGCTCACCGACTGCCATAGGTATGCAAGTGATACCCTCATCCAAAGGCAGGCCAGGGATATGCAGCTCATTTGCATTTAAGGTCGTATACCCCGAAACAGCTCATTTTAAAACAGGCCCCAAAAATGCCATTTTCAAATGGTTATAATAAATTAACTGTGGGGTATTTTGTGCTGAAACAAATACATTCTGGGGACACCCGAGACCAATATTACATCTTGTAGAAAGGGGCATAATAGGTGCCCTTTAAGGCTGAGATGACCAGTTCTGGATTATTTCTTTGCTCTTGGCTGACATGTGGCATTGCATTGGCCGGCTTGTGGCCCAGATCTGGCAAACAGGAGATAGCCACCCAAGGGCCGTCATTCCATGTGCATGTGGGTCAGATCATCTTTCCACATGTGCCAGATGTGGGCCGTCAAAATGTTGCTATGTGGGTTCTAAGCTAGCTTACACTTACCTGGGCATGGGGTTCCCAGTTGCCTCACAGGCCAGATTGACGTCATCCAAAGTGAAAGCAGTGTGAGACTTGGGCTGAGTCGTGATCGTTGGAGCTTCTTTGACTGGGGGAATCATTGTTGTAACAGAAAGCAGATCAATGTTTTGAGTAAAGGTTTAGTTCAGACGGCTGTGAGAGCAACTGTTACTTCTGACAATAAATCCTCCTGAAATATTGTAAAACTCATTGTGTCCTAGAACACCTAAAAACTTTTGAATAAAAAATAGTGATCTCTTGTTTGTCAGTTTGATTGCATTAAATAACACATTGTCTCATAGCACAAGAAAATCTATTTTGTAGAAGTTATAATGTAAATAATCAGCAGTAAGAGGCACTCATACACAGAGACAGAAATAAAGGAGCATGCATAAAGAGGAAGTCGATGTACTTACGGTTTCTATTTGTGTCTAATATAGAGCCGCAGAAGGAAGCAGGGGTTGCAGCGAGAGAGAGAGCAAGAACAGGGTTAGAGAGAGTCATGCACGAGCCCTTAGACTGTGAGGCATTTCTAACCATGTGAGAGAAACAGATTCATGTAAAATCAAAAACTCAAATGACTCAGTCCATGTGTCTCGGGCATTTTAGATCTCTTTAGACAGAATGAGTTCAGCAGAGAACATTAGACAAACCATCAAAATAACTGGACAATTTTTATCATGATTTGTTGCAACTTTTTGGCAGCTCACCACAATTGGTGGAAACATTTCTATTATACATAATAAAGAGGAGTGAGTACAAAACGAGTTGGTTTGGTAGCTTGGTTTCTGAAATTGTTGTTTTATGTTTTGACACCAGTATTTTGCAGAGGCGGACAGAGTACACAGCTTTATTCCTTGAGTAAAAGTACAGATACCCCTTGCTAAATTTTACTCAAGTACAAGTAAAAGTACAACAGTCAGATGTCTAATTAAGTAAAAGTACTGAAGTACTTGTTTTTAAAAGTACTTGAGTATCAAGAGTACAAGAGAACATTTTCTAAATATTGCATTACTACTGCCACAGTGCTTACATTTATGAACAGAAACGTCCTACGTGGAGTTATGAAAAATGTTAATGTTAATACCTTGGAGAATGTAAAATGAATTGAAAGTAAAATCAAGTCATTTTCATCTTTTTACCATGTTGCTTTATTTAACATTTAAGAAAATTTCTGAATATTCTGAAATTGAAATAGTCTAGCGAGATGGGGCCAAGTGTTGGCACATTCCCGGAATGGACCTGCTGCGTCTTTATCCATGGTTTCGTCCATGGTTTGGTCTCTTATTAAAATCTGACCATGGAGTTGATTTTAAAGCTGAAGGTGATTGCTGATAGGCTGTCCCGATCAGTGGCGCTTGCTAGCCTGGCTAACGCCAGACCACGTATCATTGAGAACGAGACGTGGTCTGGAAATCATATGTACATTTTCTCGTATTTGAGGCATGGTTTATGAATTCCCAGAGCCGTATTATTGGGTGCTACAAATGTCTATCAAATGCGTCTGTACGTAGCTCATTGCCAATCGGTTCAATGATACCAGATGACGTATGTAGGGCGACAGAAAATTAGGTGAGGAAAAAGACGATGGGTCAGAGATTTAAGAGATTTAATGTGAAACTTCAAATAATAGCGACAGTGGTGGAGGAAGTACTGAATCTCAGTACTTAAGTAAAAGTACAAATACCCAGATAAATATTTACTTTAGTAAAAGTAGAAGTAACACAATGACAACCATACTTAAGTAAAATGTAAAAAGTACTTTATTTTAAATGTACTTTAAGTATTAAAAGTAAAAGTGCATAATAATTTATTATCTTAATGTCTATTTTCTAATGATTAATAAAACATTTAATTCTAACTCATTCAACCTAATAGCCTACTCCTATAATGATGTTCAATAATGATGGAAAAAAATGTCACCATTTCTGAAACAAGCTTAGCTTGCAATTAGGCAATATCATGCTTATCCTTACTATATGTTAATAACTTGGCAGTAAACGCGATTCATTTATGGTGTAATTCTGAACCTCTTGGTTTGCCATAATCCTAACCAAACCAAACATATATTACACACACGGTGTGTTTCCTATGCACATAAAAACAAATTTTCGCGTATGGGTTGCATGATAAACACACTGCACGTGAGACGCATTCAGTGTGACCGGGTTAATATACTGGTCACACTAAATGTAACATGCCATAGATGCCATGTATCTATGGCAACCAAACGTCACTGGTGAGACAAACGTGCAACGAACGGATGGTCAGATTACGTTTTGGCAGGGGAAAACTGATCAGAAAATGTAACGAAAATGTAACAAAAGTTGTAGAAATGTAGTGGAGTAGAAAGTATAATAATTACTGCAAAATGTAACGAAGTAAAAGTAAAAAGTAGGCACTATTTATTCTACTTAAGTAAAGTAAAGATACGTGAAAAATGTACTTAAGTAAAGTAACGAAGTATTTGTACTTCGTTACATTCCACCACTGGTATTTTGTTAGTTTTCTGTCATAATGAGGTCATCTGTTGCACCTGTGTCTTTGTATTTTAGATGTCAAGTTTCATTTTTTCTTCATTTGGTGTTTGTATGTTGTAATCCCGCTGACTGAGGAAGAGTGCTTGTGTCAGTGTTTGTGGATTTTCCTTTTGGATTTAGTTTGTGCTTTTACCCTTTGTGGTTTTATCTTCATTTTTAAATATCTGCCTGCTTTTTTGTACTGGCCATTTTAGATTTACATGATTGTATTTATTGTGTTAACTGCCAGTTGTTCCTGTAACTTCTGAATAGAGCATTTGAACATTGAAGTAGAATGCGAAAAGGAAAAACAAAACTTAACAAACTAAAACAAAAGACTAGGACAAACTGGAGACGTCCAACACAGGAAGAAGCCGGAGAAGAGAGGTCCGAAGAAAGAGAAAGGGCTGATCTTGATGATCGGTGATTTTAAAGCGTGAAGATGTCACACCCTCTGGAGGTGTGTGAGCCAATGCAAAACTGCCCCTTTGGAGGGAATTTTTACGACTCTTTGTCTCCTCACCGGGCATTTGAATGTTTAATGACCAGTGAAGTCAAATATAAAGTCAAATATAGCATAGTAATGTCCAGTGTTGTAGTCGAGACCACCTCACTCGAGTCCGAGTCGACACCGAGACCAGAGAGAGTCGAGTCCGAGACCAGAGAGAGTCGAGTCCGAGTCGGGTTGCGGGTTGATTACCTAATTTACTTTTATTTAATTAGAGAAATCCTTTTTTTTTTTTTTTACTGAATTTATTTAGAGTTTTAAAAATATGATCAGTTTAGGGTAAAAAGGCCACACAGTAGGTGGTGTTAAAAGTAATTTTATTACAATTTGTCATGCGCAGTTGCGCACTAGAAAATCACCAATCACTGGGTGTGTCAATCAATTTAAAGAAATATTTTATTAACATAAATTAATAATCATGAAAAATATTTTTATTTGAACTCGAGTGGACTCGGGAATAATTCCGAGTCCTAAAAAAAAATGTTCGAGTACGAGTCAATTCCGAGTCCAAATGCACACGAGTCCATGACAAGACCAAGACCATTAAAATATGGTCTCGAGACCGAGTCCGAGACAAGTCCGAGTCTCGAGTACTACAACACTGGTAATGTCTTTATATGAGGAAGTTCATGAAAAGTCTGTCTATGTATATATATGTGTGTGTGTGTGTGTGTATCTTCATTTGAGCATCTGGTATTCCTCCCTCGACGGGGAGGGGCTTGGAGATAACGGTCTTCTTTGATGTTGTCTAACGAATAGATCGGGGTGGCATCTCTGGAGAGAATCGTGTCAGGAATCAATTTAAACTTCCGACTTGCTGGCGCTAGCTGATTAATTAGATTGGATGAGTCACAGGTTGTGGGCTTTAGAACCTGTTTGCAAGAAAGTGTGCATGGCGTTCAAAATTAATGAACTCATGATTCTTCAAGTGCCTGCCCTGGTGTGAGACTGTTTAGGCAGGACTGTTAGGACTGTTAACTCAGGACGAAAGCACCTGAGATCCCCCAGGTCCAGGCTGAAAATCCTTAACATTGTGTGCGGGGACGACAAACACGCTGCAAACTTCTTGAAATGAGACTTCTGACATCAAGGCTTTTAAAGATGCCATGCTTTTAATGAGCTCTCACTAGCAGAGAGAGGAGCATTTAGTGCATGCTGAATTATCTCAGCAATTGGATCGTTATGTCTCGGTCGAGTACTGAATTACTAAAACACAGATCTATGATACTCAGCCATTTGGAAAGCCTGGGTCTCAGGATCAATTATTCAAAGAGCAAACTGTTACCCAGCCAGAATGTAATCTTTTTAGGCACAGTTATCAATTCTGTCATGATGATAGCACAACTCAGGGTGGGTGCGCGCACGCCCCTCAGGAAGTTTGAGAGGCTTCTCGATCTCATGGTCACCGCATCATCAGTACTCCGACTAGGGTTACTGCATATGCACCCTCCTTCGGCACTGGCTAAAGCAACGTGTGCCAGCCCATGCATGGAGGTCAGGCTGCCTGCATCATTATGGTGAACCAGTGCTGTGTTAAAGCTCTCTTGGAAAGCCCAGAACTGGTACTAGTCGGGTGCAATTATGGGTGTGGCCTCCAGGAGGAACGTTTTTTTTCTTTTACAGACGCCTCCAACCAAGATTTACACACTCCGTACTTTAACGAACTCCTCCTAGGGATTTAGTCGGATTGACTTTAAATTTCTGCTGTGCCTTCTAAAGGCATTGACGATGTAAAGTTGTGCTATCTGCGCGTTTTCGTCGATGGGCGTGTCCGTGGCGTCGATGATTCGCCATGAAACAGGAAGTTGTAGTAACTTGGCTGTAAATGCCCAGATCTGCACCAAATTTGACAAGAGTCCCGCCCTGAACAAATCTAAATGCCGACATTCACCCACAGTCATAGCGCCACCTGCTGGCAACAGGAAGTGACTTTTAACGAAGCAGCCCCGGCCACATGTACACAGCTGAGCTCCAGAATATGCAACGCGGCCGCCTCACACCCCGACGCGCTACAGGTGCGAGGGCCCGCCCATCGCTGCTTCCAGCTTTAATTTATTCATGAAACCCGACTCTTTCTGATTAATGTCATTTACTGGGAGACTGATTATGGCTTGTTCTGTTGAGCCTTGGGGTGGTCCTAGGCTCCCGTTAATCGGCCAGTTGCTAATGTGTTGCGTTTTACATTGCGTCCCCACTGCGTATTAGCTACACAATACGAAGTGACCGTTCTCAAAAGGCAACGTATTTACGTAGGCCATGCCCATTTAGGTGCGCTCAGACGTACTCGGCGCCAAATCAGTTGATTGGATCGTGCGTCTGAGGCGCTCAGCCATTGGAAGTGCAGTTGCTGCAGCACAGCCAATGAGCGAGCTAGATGCTCTGCTGTGTTTTAAATGATTGTTTTAATATTTCAAGGAAAAGGAGTTTCCCCACTGCGTATTAGCTATGCAATTCGTTCCCTTACTCTCAGGGAACCGAGGTTACGTTAGTCTCCGAGTACGTTTCTGCTCATCTTCTTTTCTGTTCTCTTCTTTCCTTCCTCCTATTAAGGCTGAGATGACTCCATGTTTAATAAACACACATTTTGTGGTTCAGAGAAGGTCCAGTTCTTGTTTATTTCTTTGCTCTTGGCTGACATGTGGCATTGCTATGGCCGGCTTGTGGCCAAGATCTGGCAAACAGGAGAGAGTCACCCAAGGGGGGTCATTCCACGCTGCATGTGGGCTAGATCATCTTTCCACATGTGCCAGATGTGGGCCGGATCTGGGACGTCACAATGTTGTTATGAGGGTTATAATAAATCACCTGCAATCGGATCCTGCTCTCTTTCGTCTTGAAGTTGGCACCTGTTACAATTTTACACATCTATAAGGCCACCTGTGTGGTTTCAGTCATTCCTAATCTTATAATACATTTTAGTATGAAAGTTCTTGATGAATCATGATCTTGTTTAAGGGCGGGACACACCAAGCCGATGGTCAACCATCGGGCCATTGGCAAGCATCTATCGGACTAGTTTTTGCGGTGTGTTCCACACGTTGGCTCTCATCGGGCTCACGTTGGTGGCAGTTTGCCCTATTCATCATTATGAACCGGCATATTGGATGTTCAGTTTAGCGAAAGAGTCAGTGCACAAGAATGAAAGCAAGAGCAACTAATCTAATGTTATCCAACTTGAGCTTTCCAAACGTGAATATTTTCATAACAACACTAGAATGAAGAAAGTTATTGTTATGTTCCACGTGTATTTGTGTTTGCTTTTTCGCTCTCTGTGTCTTCACTCATTGTTTTCAGGCGGCGGATTGTTCATTGGCTGCGTGACGTCATTGGGAGCACGTGACATCAGCCGTCTCACCAATCTGCTGCTGCGACACTGAGTTTAAAAAGCCCATTCATGAAAAGGAAGACAGTTAATTAGGCGTGGGGTGTTTGCAGTGGTTAAAGTGGGATTTGTCAGGTGGGGGAACCCTCAAATTTTGTGTAGGTGCAACAGAGAAAAATGACAACATGTTGAGTATCGTGGTATAGCAATACATTTTGGGTATCGCTGTGGCACCAAGTAGCCTGTCACTTATTTACTTGATATTTCAATGCTTTAATTTGGCCCATCTACACTGATTTAATGACAATACTATGTTAAAATTGCTTAACACTGGGACAAAAAGTGGGGTTCGGGGCCTCCCCCGAGAAAATTTTGATTTCTCTGACCAAAATTATGTGCAATTTAAGACTTTTGAAGGCCAAAAAAAAGAGGATAATAAATATCCTCAATGTTGATCCTCAACATCTCGTCTCCAAACAGGCGTGATTACTTCGACTTACAGACAGATAGACATGGACAAGTTCTCCTAATGTTTTGATCCAATTTGTTTTGTAATCACTGTTCCTCCGTTGGCCAGAGGAGAACCGGCCCCGACTGAGCCTGGGTTCTCCTAAGGTGTTTTTCTCCATTCAATCGCCTGATGGAGTTTGGGTTCCTTGCACTGTTGCCTTGCTTTTGGCTTGCTTAGTTGGGCACATTTAATATTCAACAATATTATTGATCTGTGTTATATTACTTTCATGTTATCACTGTGAAGCTGCTTTGATACAATCTGTATTGTAAAAAGCGCTATACTTGACTTCTTAGGTAGTATAGTTTCGTTAAGGGGGCGCATCCGCTGAAGAACTCGGTTTTGTTTCTATCTTTTTCTTTGATAGCCAGTTTAGAGGAACGGCTAAAATTAGATATTATCTTTATGTTTTTATTATTTCAATGATTTGATGACACTCCTGTTTTTGTATTATTCTTGTTTTCAATTATGATGCTTACCTCATTTTTCATTCTTGACGAATAAACGTCTTAAACGTTAAGTGATGTTTTTGGTTGTTTTTTCTGCCTTCACACATCGCAACAGTGCTTCACATAAATGTTACGCAATCATCCCCTTTACCAACTTTAAACACGTAACAGTTATCAACATAACTGATATTCAAAATGGTAAGCAAGCGCAGCATCTGCGAACATCTCAGAAGACAGACTATTGATTCCTGCTGATATAGACAGTTCATTCCTACATGCAGGCGCAGAGGGCACATGCCAGTTTGCTGTCGGCTGTAGTCTGTGCTTTGTGTTTAAGTGCAGATTTTTGGTCCAGATGCCTTATCGCTATTAGAGGAATAACTGCTAAAAGAAAAAAAAAAAAAAAAAAAAGAGTCTTTCTGAATGAGGTTTAAAGTCCAGATGGGAAGGTACTTACAATCCGGAGGGATCTGAATGTATCCACGTGTTTGTAGCACACTAAGTAAGAAGAGCAGCAGATGAAGATGTGTCCTGTTTCGCCCTCTTCCTGCCGGCTGACGCTGTGCGGGAGGCATCGTGCATCAAACCAGCAGCCAATGCATGAAAACACACTTGGGTCCCGACACTCTCCACCACAGCAACACAGACTGAGAGAAGGCTGGAGATGAGGGTCACGTCTGACTCTGCACTCTTCTTCTGATCTGAGATGACAGACGGATGAAGGGAGGACTGTAGACACAAACACAAGGAAGAGCAGAGGGATGAGACACAAAATCAACCCTAACCCATCAGTTACAGAGTGGACAGTAGAGGAATAAAAACAGCAAAAGGAAAAGAACAAAAATAACTGATCACAGAACAAAAACACACATTAAAGGAGACAGGGCAGTTGTGGTTTCACAGGTACTCCGTGTTTAGTGCGTATGCGGTCTAGGAGCAATCCGCTAAAGGGCTTTCACATATGCTGCGTTTGCAGTGCATAACTGATCCGCGGCTGTACCACAAACACTCTCTATTTTTCTTTCAAATTTTGAGGTTATGCAGCAACTTTTATTAAAATAACAGTTTTGTCAGTATTGCGATTCTCTTTGTACACTTTTACAAACTTGAATGGACGCATTCACGTTTAAACACAATTTAAACAACAGGCATTCCATGCATTCCTTCTATATTAAGTTTCTCAAGCAAGTATCAAATATTTAACCATGTATTCATATTAGAATCGCAAACATTTTACATTCACACCCAATTTGACCCAGTCCAGCCCTGAACTTAAATTTTCCCAGTCCATCCCTGGACCTAAATTGTCCCAGTCCCGCCCTGGACCTAAATTGACACTGTCCAGCCCTGAACCTAAATTTTTCCAGTCCATCCCTGGACCTTAATTGACCCAGTCCAGCCCGGGACCTAAATTTTCTCAGACCCACCCTGGACCTGAATTGACCCAGCCCTGGACCTAAATTGACCCAGTCCAGCCCTGGACCTAAATTGTCCCAGTCCAGCCCTGGACCTAAATTATCCCAGTCCATCCCTGGACCTAAATTATCCCAGTCCATCCCTGGACCTAAATTGTCCCAGTCCATCCCTGGACCTCAATTGTCCCAGTCCCACCCTGGACCTAAATTGACCCAGTCCTGCCCTGGACCTAAATTGACCCAGTCCAGCCCTGGACCTAAATTGTCCCAGTCCTGCCCTGGACCTAAATTGACCCAGTCCTGCCCTGGACCTAAATTGACCCAGTCCAGCCCTGGACCTAAATTGTCCCAGTCCAGCCCTGGACCTAAATTGTCCCAGTCCAGCCCTGGACCAAAATTGACCCTGTCCAGCCCCGGACCTTAATTGTCCCAGTCCAGCCCTGGACCTGAATTGTCCCAGTCCATCCCTGGACCTGAATTGTCCCAGTCCATCCCTGGACCTAAATTGTCCCAGTCCATCCCTGGACCTAAATTGTCTCAGTCCCGCCCTGGACCTAAATTGACCCAGTCCAGCCCTGAACTTAAATTGTCCCAGTCCATCCCTGGACCTAAATTGTCCCAGTCCATCCCTGGACCTAAATTATCCCAGTCCATCCCTGGACCTAAATTGTCCCAGTCCATCCCTGGACCTCAATTGTCCCAGTCCCACCCTGGACCTAAATTGACCCAGTCCTGCCCTGGACCTAAATTGACCCAGTCCAGCCCTGGACCTAAATTGTCCCAGTCCTGCCCTGGACCTAAATTGACCCAGTCCAGCCCTGGACCTAAATTGACCCAGTCCAGCCCTGGACCTAAATTGTCCCAGTCCTGCCCTGGACCTAAATTGACCCAGTCCAGCCCTGGACCTTAATTGACCCAGTCCAGCCCTGGACCTCAATTGTCCCAGTCCCACCCTGGACCTAAATTGACCCAGTCCTGCCCTGGACCTAAATTGACCCAGTCCAGCCCTGGACCTAAATTGTCCCAGTCCTGCCCTGGACCTAAATTGACCCAGTCCAGCCCTGGACCTAAATTGACCCAGTCCAGCCCTGGACCTCAATTGTCCCAGTCCCACCCTGGACCTAAATTGACCCAGTCCTGCCCTGGACCTAAATTGACCCAGTCCAGCCCTGGACCTAAATTGTCCCAGTCCAGCCCTGGACCTAAATTGACCCAGTCCAGCCCTGAACGTAAATTGACCCAGTCCAGCCCTGAACGTAAATTGTCCCAGTCCATCCCAGGACCTAAATTGACCCAGTCCATCCCTGGACCTAAATTGACCCAGTCCTGCCCTGGACCTAAATTGACCCAGTCCAGCCCTGGACCTAAATTGTCCCAGTCCTGCCCTGGACCTAAATTGACCCAGTCCAGCCCTGGACCTAAATTATCCCAGTCCATCCCTGGACCTAAATTGACCCAGTCCATCCCTGGACCTGAATTGACCCAGTCCAGCCCTGGACCAAAATTGACCCTGTCCAGCCCTGGACCTAAATTGTCCCAGTCCTGCCCTGGACCTAAATTGACCCAGTCCAGCCCTGGACCTAAATTATCCCAGTCCATCCCTGGACCTAAATTGACCCAGTCCATCCCTGGACCTAAATTGACCCAGTCCAGCCCTGGACCTAAATTGACCCAGTCCATCCCTGGACCTAAATTGACCCAGTCCAGCCCTGGACCTAAATTGACCCAGTCCATCCCTGGACCTAAATTGTCTCAGTCCTGCCCTGGACCTAAATTGACCCAGTCCATCCCTGGACCTAAATTGTCCCAGTCCTGCCCTGGACCTAAATTGACCCAGTCCATCCCTGGACCTAAATTGTCCCAGTCCTGCCCTGGACCTAAATTGACCCAGTCCATCCCTGGACCTAAATTGTCCCAGTCCTGCCCTGGACCTAAATTGACCCAGTCCATCCCTGGACCTAAATTGACCCAGTCCAGCCCTGGACCTAAATTGATGTTGTTACGTTCCATGACGTAATATTAAGAGTTTATGTGTGCTGCCGATGTTTCTTCCCTTCTTTTGTGTTTTCTCTCTCTCTCTCTCTCTCTCTCTCTCTCTCTCTGGGCGGATGTTGAGTGAGTGAGTGCGTGTGTGAGAGACACGTGTGGGAGAGCGTGTTGGTTTGTTTCAAACTGATTTATTGTTCTTTTTTTTCTTTTTCTTTATTGATTGATTTATTTATTTTTTCTGGGAGGGTTTTTCATTTTTTCTTTTGGGGGGTTTGAGATAGGTTAGGGTTTTTTGCGGCCTATTTGGCGTCTGAATGGCGTCTCCCATGGGGGGAACCAGTGCGGTTTCCCTCCAGAATGGGTTTAGGTGTGTACCGGAGCAGACTGCTTCGATTGAGGACGTATTGATTGTAGTCGGTGATCAGGTAGGTCATGAAAATATAAATTCGGCTTCGCGTATGAACAAAGCTGTTGTGGTTTTTTTTGAAGACAGAACAGCTTGTTAATCAAATAATTGAGAATGGACTTTGGGTGAAGGGGATGTTTGTGGCGGCAACTCCGTTATATGCACCGGCTACAAAAGTGATCGTTTCAAACTTCCCTCTGTTTATTAAAAATGAAGCGATCATTAAAGAATTATCTCGTTTTGGGAAATTGGTTAGTCCAGTTAAGATGGTACCTTTGGGATGCAAAAATCCAGCTTTAAAGCATGTTCTTTCATTTAGACGGCAAGTTCACATGTTTTTAAATTCGCAGGATAAAACTCTGTATGTGTCGTTTAGAGTGAATGATGGAGATAGTTCCTATGTGTTATATGCGAGCACTGAAAGTTTACGGTGTTTTGAGTGTGGTGACATCGGCCATAAAAGATTCTCGTGCCCACATAAAAATAGACCAGAGGAGACTCGGGATGCCGAAAATGAACCTACAATTGAGAGTGAGGTCGATCAGAATCAAACAGCAATGGAGAGTCAAGCTGATCAAGATCAGGAACCAGGGAAAGTTTCAGAAGGTAGAGTCGTGGATACAAGAGATGAGGTGAGTGCAAATTCTAGTAATTTTGCTGAGGTTTTGCCAAAAGAGCAGCCGGGTTGTAGTAACATTAGTGAAATAACCTTAAAGGAGGTGTCTACGGTTCAAGATGTGGTTGGATATAAGGATGATGATGATTGTTGTTCTGATATATCTGATTGTCCGAAAGTAGGTGATGGCTTGTATACTGTGGAAGAGATTAATGAGTTTCTGGATGAAACTAAAGGTAGATTATTGATGATTATTTCCCGGATGCTGATAAGTTCGTTGCTTCAGTTGTGTGGGCACGGAAAACGTATAATCACTCTGTCTTGTCGCAACAGAAACGCTTTCGGTTGAAAAAATACATAGCTGCGATAAGGCAAAGGAAACGAGTAGGGAAGGGAATTGGGGGAAATATTAAATAATAGTAATGGCAGGCTGTCTGTCTTTTTGTTTTTCTTTTCTTTTCTGTCTCTCCCTATTTTCTTGTTTCATGGAGCCTTTGCGAATAGCTTCTTTAAACATAAACGGCTTTAGGGATAGAAGAAAACGGGCATTGCTGTCAGAATGTTTAAAAATAAAAAATATTGGAGTTACTTTTCTTCAAGAAACCCATAGTGATAAAAATAACGAAATAGAATGGGGCCTATGGTGGGAAGGAAAGTATATTCTTAGTCAAGGCTCTAATGTTAGTTCGGGTGTAGCTATAGTTTTTAGTCCAAGCTGTAAGGTTAACATTATATCTGAACATGAAGTAGAACCAGGCCGGTTACTAGTTGTAAAAGCTAAGTTTGATAATTACAATGTGATTTTTATGAATATTTATGCAAATAATAAAGGATCTGAGAGAAGTGTTCTTTTTAAGAAAATTGAAGAAGTTTTAAAAACATTAAAATCAAACGATATTGTGATTATGGGAGGGGATTTTAATTGTATTTTAGATTTTAATATGGATAGAAATCATGAAGAAACACACTATCAGTCTTCCTCTGTTTTGGCAAATATTATCAAGAAGTTTGAGTTAAACGATATATGGAGAACTGAAAACCCTTCTTTAAAACAGTATACTTGGGTGAAGGTTTCAGAAGGAACGATTCATGCTGCAAGATTAGACAAGTTTTATATTTTAAACAACTCAAGGAATAGAGTCTGTAATTCTAAAATTATCCCTAATATCATCTCAGATCATAAAATGATCACAATAGATTGTATATTGTCAAAACAACAAAAAGTGGGTTCATACTGGCATTTTAACAAGAAGCTGTTACAAGATGCCGTTTTTTGTGAAAATTGTAATTTATTTTGGCAGACATGGCAGACGCATAAACATGATTTTAGAGATGTCATACAGTGGTGGGAAGTTGGAAAAACCCAAATTAAAGTTGTTTGCCAACAGTATACTTATTATTCCTCAAAAAGAATGGAAAATACGATTAAAGAACTTGAAAGTGAGATTCTTGAAATTGAAAACAAAATGTTGGAAAGACATGAGAATCAATTACAAAATGTAATATGTGAAGAAAAACTACAGTTAGAAAATGTATTACATGAAAAAGTAAAGGGAGCTCTTGTCAGAGCTCGGTTTTCTCATATTAGAGATATTGATGGACCAACAACGTTCTTTTTTAATCTAGAACGAAAAGTGTGTCAAGAGAAACAAATGCTGTGTTTGAAAAATGATAGTGGTGATTTACTTTATGATTCATCTGAAATGAGTACATTTGTTGTTGATTTTTATTCCAAGCTGTATGACATGGAAATGACTGATTTGGATAGTAAAACTGAACTTTTTGACTTAATCCCAAAACTTACACTAGAGTAGGATTTGGAGTGTATTTTAAGCTTTCAAGAAGTAACTAAAGCTGTACAAGAATTATCAATAGGAAAATCTCCTGGATTAGATGGTCTTCCCTCTGAATTTTTCAAACAATTTTGGGGAATTATTGGGAAAGATTACTATGAAATGATTTTATTTTCCATACAAATTGGAGTTTTACCTACTAGCTGCAGAAGAGCAGTTTTGTCTCTGCTACCAAAAAAAGGTGATCTCACTTTGCTTAAAAATTGGAGGCCTGTCGCATTATTGACAACTGATTATAAGATTTTCTCAAAATGCATCTCTAATAGACTGGGGTGTATTGATTCATACAGATCAGTCATATTGCATAAAAAACAGGTGTATTAGAGATAATTTATTTCTTATAAGAGATGTCATTGATTATTCAATGTCTAGTAATATTGATTTAGGAATATTATCCCTAGATCAAGAAAAGGCTTTCGATAGAGTGGATCATTCTTATCTATTTGATGTTTTAAGAGAATATGGTTTTGGTAACGCTTTTATTTCATGGATTAGATTACTTTATGAAAAAGCTGAATGTATGGTGAAAGTTCCTGGATGATTAAGTATGCCTATCAAAGTCCGAAGGGGAATAAGGCAGGGTTGCCCTCTTTCGGGCCAGCTCTACTGTTTAGTGATTGAACCTTTATTGTGTAAATTAAGAACTTGTTTAAAAGGTTTATATATTGAAGGGTCATGTGATGAACCAATGAAACTTTCTGCTTATGCTGATGACCTCACTGTGATAGTAAAAGATGAAGAAGATATACAAAGTATATTAAGTTGTATTCAGTGCTATGAAAAGGCTTCTTCGTCCAAAATAAATTGGGGGAAAAGCGAAGCTTTATGGTGCGGAACCACAAGTTCAATACCAGCATTGCCTGGAAATGTTGAATGGAGTAGAGTTGGTTTAAAATTTGTAGGGGTCTTTCTAGGTTCAGAATTGTATAAGACTAAAAATTGGGATGGAATAATAGAAAAGACGTGTGTACACTTGTCCAAGTGGAAATGGCTACGTCCTCGACTTTCGTACAGAGGAAGAGTCTTGATCGTGAATAATCTTATTGCGTCTTCATTGTGGCACAAAATGGCCGTGTTGGACCCTCCTTGTAATGTCATCAAAGACAATTGGTTAACTTCTTTTGGTCAGGGCAGCATTGGCTGAGAGCAGCTGTCCTGTATCTACCGACCTGCGAAGGACAAGGACTCATTGACATTGAATGCAGAGTTGCTGCTTTCAGACTACAGGCCGCTCAAAGACTGCTGTATAGCAGGCACGTCAGCTGGACAGATGTAGCCTGTGGATTGTTGAGAAAAGGAGGACATTTGGGACTTGATCGACATCTATTTCTAATGGATCTTGATGGAGTGGATTTGACTGGTTTAATGCCGTTTTATGAAACGATGCTTAGAGTTTGAAAAGTTTTTTTCAAACTCTAGAAAACAAGGATCTGTCGTTGGTTTTTGGGGTAAAGAAGAACCTATCATTTATAACCCTGTGCTGTCTGTGAAAAGTTTAAACTCTGTTTCCATGAGAAATGCTCTTGTAAGAGCAGGTCTCACTAAGCTGTCATGTTTTCTGGAAAGAGATGGGTGCCCAGATAGCAGACTGACATTGAATCAACGTGGAAATATGACATTGAAACAACGTTGATCTGACATCGTTTTGCTCATCGAATTAACGTTGAACCAACGTCAGGCGCGTCATTCTTTCAAAACTAACGGAAAATCAACTTGAAATCAACGCGTTGTTTCAACGTTATGAAAGCAAACCAATTTTCGATTTTCATTTATCTTTGAAGAATGCCGCGTCTGACGTTGGTTCAACGTTAATTCGATGAGCAAAATCAACGTTGTTTCAATGTCATGAGAGACGTCGTTTCCACGTTGATTCCATGTCAGTTTGCTGTCTGGGTGGATAGCACCAGAAAGTATTATGACAAAGATTGGTGTGAAGTCCTTGCGTTTTTCTGAGAGACTTTTAACTGAAATTGTGGCTGCTGTACCTTCTGATTTTAAATGTGCTCTGGATCAAGAGTTATCTGAACAAAATGATTATGACACTGTTTTCCAGAAGATTTTCCAGAACTGGAAGTAAAAGCTGGTGTTTCGTGGCAGGAAGAGCAGGGAAAACTGCTCACTTTTAGTACTCCAGAACTGAAGTCCTTTCGTGAGGTGGGCAAGAAATCAATGTATCATGTCTTTGTGAAAGTGATGCGTGTTCAAGAATTGAAACTGGTACGTGAGTCAAAATGGCTGGAGATATTTGGAATAGATACCTCACCCAAATGTAGCTGGAGAACTTTGTATAAGATTCCCACTGATAAAAGAACTGGTGGTTTGCAGTGGAGGATTATACATGGATAGGCACAGAGCTCACTTGAATTCCAGTGAAACTGATACTTGCCCTTTTTGTTCAGAGACTGAAACTATCTTTCATTTGTTAGAGTGTAACAGATTAGAGCCAATTTTCCAGATGTTAAAAGAGTGGTGTGATATGTTGGGTCATATTTTTTATTTATGGTCCTAAATATTCTTACAAATCAAGGAATGTTGATGTTTTTTTTTAATTATCTGTATGGACAAGCGAAACTAAGTATATGGTTGACACGAAAAGCTAAGATTGAAGGAAAAGGTTCCACCAATATTGTTTTGACATGTAAAGGTCTGATTTCTGCTCGTTTAATGGTTGAATTTGCCTACTACAAACTTGTTGGAAAATTTAATTTTGAGAAAGTTTGGTGTTTAAATGGAATTTTATGCAAGATAAGTGATGGGTGTTTAGAAAAGATGTTGTAAAATTTAAGTAATTTATTTGTTGTTATTATTATTATTATTATTTTTTGTGTGTGTGTGTGTGTGTGTGTAATTGTTGATTGATGTTAATCTATATTTTAACTGTAAATTAAAGGGGTTTTGAAAAGTCAAAAAAAAGTCTCTCTCTCTCTCTCTCTGTCATGCAGCACCCCAAATCACCTGCAGCTGCTGCTGATTAACCGGAGTGGGTATAAAGACACAGTGTTCAGGAGGAATCCCTCTTCGGCTATCACACACATTATAGTGTTGTGTTTATTGAGGTTGTGTGTGTGTGTGTGTGATCTGTGTTTGAGTACCACGAACTCTTAGACTGTGTGAGTTTAAGTTGTTCAACCGTGTAGGGAGATGGGTGCCATTTTGTTTGGAGTATCTAGTCCTGAACTTTTCTCCTGTTTGTTAGTCAGGGAGAGAGATAAGATAATTGTCTTTGATTTCATTTTCTTTTTGTTAGGTAATTTAATTGGGTTTAAACTTTAGAAAGTCCCTGTTTTGTTTGTTATTTTGGTTGACGATTTGGTTATTATTTAAACTTGTTTGTCTGTTTACTGATCCTTGTTTATTTTGAAAATATATTGAGCAAGTCTTTGTTGGCCTCAATAAAAGAAAACGAAAAAAAAAACTACTTTATCATTCTCTTTACATTTCTTTTTTTTTTTGTGTGATCAAGTAAAACTCAAAGGGTGTTGTGCAAATCTGTTCAATCTAAAAGTCAAATGCAGATAGAGCTGGGATAGAGGAAAAGGAGATCTCTCACATTATTATTTTTACATCTTGCATTTATTGTTAGTCCCTCTTTTCCCCTAGACTAAAGAGGAAACGTAACAATGTACAAAAGATATAAATCATACAGAATGATGGTTTTTTTTTAAATGTAAAAATGCAGAAAGTTTTGTGTGATGGGTAGATTTAGTAGTCTGGTTAGTGTGTGTAAGTGAATGATGGTGTGTGTGTGTGGGTCTGAGCTAAAATATTGAGCAGTGACAGCTGTGCTGGTAAGGGCCATTAATGGATGAAACGGGGGAGGAGAGATTTACCGTTCTGTCCATCATCTGGTTATTTTCCGGACAGTCGACTTGACATTGCTGAGTCATATAGGACAGGAGTACTCATCTCTTTGTCGGCCACACCCTGCTCTTCTATAATGTATCATACCTTTTCTTTTGTGTGTGTGTGTGTGTGTGCATGCTTAATTTTAATGTGTGCTAATGCTATGTCAGTGATTTACATGAATCAGAAGTCAGTGTTCATGGAGGTGAGCATTAGTGTGTTTTTACAGCGACCAGCATGATGCTCACCTCCAAACACACTCCCAGTAAAGAAGAGAGCGATCTCACACACGCTCAGACTGGGACGCGCCTCACGGTCTCGTCTCCATGACAACGGAATCCCCCACACGGGATGCGTGATACTCTTGAGCTCAGGATCACAACTGCACCAGCTCTCTCTATATGCAGAACAGACTGTGTGTGTGTGTGTGTGTGTGTGTGTGTGTGTGTGTGTGTGTGTGTGTGTGTGTGTGTGTGTGAGAGAGAGAGAGGACGGATCTGTGCAGGTTCTGGAGGCCTTTAGCTGTCATGAACTAATGGGTCCGCCAGCTAAAAGGCCTTTAAATGTGAACTGTGATCAGCGCTGATTAGAAATGATTAGAAAACATCAACAGTTTGTCATCTTATCTACTTAAATATGACCATAATTGCCTTTTAAATGGCATAATGGTAAACAATTGTGAAATGAGAATGTCTCATTCTTGGACTGCTCAACATATTGCACACCACTTGCCTGCTAACTTATTAAATCCCATGTTTAATTTGATCATTTGATAAAAAAAACACAAATACTAAACAGTGAAAAAATGTACCTTATACCCAGAAGATAAACATGTAATGCAGTGTAACTACAGTCACAGTAACAGAACGGACCAGCACAACGCTTTCTGGAAAGTTCACACTGAGAGGAACTTACAACCACTGAAAGATTTTAGCCAGATTTTCTTTAAAATGATGTGATGCCGTTCTCCTTGAGTATATCAGGGCTTGCTGTATCTACTGAGAGACCCCAGAAAGAGTGTTTAAGAGCAAACGACAACAGATCTCACCATTTATTCAGTCATGATTCGTTCACAAAAGCACAGTTTGTAAAACCTAGACACTACTATAATGTTCCTCTCTCGACATTTCTGAGATGCGCACAGTGAAAGGTCTCTGAACCCCGTGTGCACTTTCATTCCAGACCAAACCCGAAGCACGCATGTCATTGGTCGGCCAGTGTTTAATGTGAGGATGTCATCAGACACCCTCCATCTGGAAGCCAGAGCAAGACTTTTACTCGATTACACACATGGCAGACTCCAGAATTAATGAGTCCCATATTCCCAACGGGACCCTGCCGAAATAACTCAATGATCCTGACCCTGTGGGGCTCCCCTGAACAAAAGACAGAGACGTCCCCTTTTGTGCTTCCCATTCAAGCCTCTCTTCATTAGAAACGCTCCTCTGTCGAAGCCAAACATTTACATGTCAGCTGTCAGAACACGTTCGCGTTTACACTGGAACCAGTACGAGACTCTGTAAAGAGGAGAACCATTAATGCCATCTCTTAATGCTCATACTTTCACTGTCAAATAACAAAATATCCTAAACTCGTTAACTTAAGAAGCAAATTACACTGAATACATTACCATATATTATTGATTCAGGAAAAGGCTTTAATGATGCTGTGCTGCATTACGGATCTCCATCAAGTTTTTTATATAGCACATTCCACACACAATGGAAATTCAAAGTGCTTTACATAAAAGGAATTAAAACAATCAATATAAATAAAAACAGTTAAGAGTAAAACTAAAATAAAATGAAATAAAGTAATACCCCTATCTGAGATGGAAGAGATTGAGCTGGTTTACGGTGCTACTGGACTCATATGTATAAAGCTGTGCGTGTTGTTCTCAAGCGCTCTGTTACGACACATCACGTCAAAGCATTTCCTGGAAGACTTCAGCAATTGTTTATTCATAAGAGCCCCATTCAGTTCACTGACATTACGGTAAAACGGCGTGGTACACATTAGGGCTGGGTATTGAGACAAATTTCACAATTCGATTCGATTTCGATTCACAAGCTTGCAATTCGATTCGATTCAATATCGATTATTTTGGATATCAGTTACAATAAATGGCAATTTTTCTCAAGGAAATCAAATCTCTGAACTAATGCTGTAAACTATGGGAGTCTAGTTGTAGCCTATAGGCTTCATTAGCCTAATATGAAGATAATAATGAACTGTTTTGTAGCTATACAAACACTTAAATTACACTTTCATTTATTTTTATAAGTAGAAGATTATATGAAATATAAACATTTAAATGGTGGCTGTCATAAAAAACTTGCCATATTTATTCAAATATGCATTAAATATTGAAGAACACTAACGAGTGTGGACTAACGAGTTTATGTTTCTGAGGTAAATATGACGATGACATTGATTACAAGCTGTGTAACTGACGTCTTTCCACGGTTGAAACGCTGATTGAGTGAATCAATGTGACATGATCCGGATTTCGATAAGTTGTCCTCTATCTTTAACACACTTTCAGATGCTCATTCATGTTTATTTGGCGCTGTGACTGGTATTATTAAGCCGGAAGAGAGATCAGCGCTGCTGCTTCTCCAGAGCGATCTCACGCCACAGCGACAAAACGCTATTTATGTTTTTGAATTTCTAAAGAAAATGGACGTAATTTGAAAATTGAGACTTTGTTTCATATCAATAGTAACAAACGACAAAGATTATTGCGATTTTTTGATGCACGCAGCCGCGATACAATGATCCATTCATTCAAATGAAACAGGATGACTAATCGATTTTTGAGATTTAAGAATCGATATCGGTTTGTAAAAATGAGGATCGATTAATATTGAGAAATCGATATTTATTACCCAGCCCTAGTACACATGGAGAGAATTAGGGAAGCAATAATGCTGGTTATCCACCCCACACACTGCAAGGACAAGCGCTTCGGAGAATAGATGGACACCCTCGATTCTTAATCCTGTTACGGCGAGTCATTAGCTGGATGATTAACGACTGTGTGTGTGTGTGTGTCATCATGTGATGTTAAACTCACTCACTCATTGAGAAACATCATGCATTAACTGTTGAACAGGACAAGGATATGTTATAGTTTCAGCAGGTATTGCAGCGTTACTGTGAGACGCTTGCTGTAGTTTCGATGCTTGCTGACTTTTAAAGTTGTGTGATTATTGTAAGGTGAATGCACATATTGTGCCCCATGAAACTATAGAGAGCACCTCTGTATTTGACGGACTATTTCCCGAGCTCACACAAACAATCGGATCGAGTAAAGAGTGTGTGGCGTGCTGTCCGAGGAGACTGACCCCGAGGAACAGGAGACTCGACTGCGTGTATACACACCTCCTCTCCTGCTGACTGGAGACATCCTCCAGATCTTTGTTAATAAAACATCATATATCTGATGACCAGATTTCCTAAACACTAAAGATTATGAATGGGAAAAGAGTCTCCATTTAGACTGTTTACATGATGAGACAGAAACATAAACAAATCAGAAACGCATTCGATTCAATGCTTTTTATCACTGCAATACATATTGTTATTTTGATTAGATAATCATCAAGATGTCTAATATAGAAGCAAATAAAGTGAAAGTTTATATACATGGATGTATGCTTTCAAAATGCTCTGGCCTTTGCAGATATTTAAACATGTCCATCTTTAAGCATAGCAGACTCTTTAGATTTAAATGAAATGGTAGCATTTACATTAAGATTACATTTTCAGCATTAACTTAGTTTAATAACTGTTCATTGTTAGTTTGTTAATTTCAACATTTTACGAATTTGATCTGTTAACCTTAGTTATGTATTATGCGCTAAATTGAATGAACAAGGTACAGTTGTATTGCTCAAATATTAATACATGCAGTAAAAACACGTATTGCATAATGCAGTCATGAAAGCTAGCTCATACATCCTTGCTCACAAAGTGTTTCCTATGAAATGTACGTTTGTACGTTTCTAGATTAAAGCTAAGGAAACCTGTAATATTTGAATGTTTCAATTAAACATTCTCAAACATAAACTTCTCAGAATTTAACTATAAATTCTATTTAATTAATAATTATATTTATTTAATTTAGCACATTTCAGGTCAGCACTGTTTCACTTGGAGTGTTTTGTATGTTTTTAGTGCAGTATCCATTTTACAAATATCGCTTGATTAATCGGTTATCGGCACGTACGGTCAAATCTACTATCGGTCAAATCTACTATCGGTCGACGTCTAACGGTGTCGGCCCACGGCTGGTGTGTGTGATCCAGATCTGGGCCGTCAGTGTGTCTGTCTGGGTAGTGGAGAAAACATGGAGACAATGGAGACATTTATAGGAGCGTCACACAAAAAAAGACTTAGTTAAAAATGAAAAATGAATGTTAAAAATTTGAGATTTTTGTTGAACTTTAGTAACTTTGGGAAAATGTCTTTAGTAACACTTGAGTAATTACTAGTTAGTTCCAATGATCTTCACTTTATAATACGGATCCAAATAATTAGTAATTCCCACAGAAGTATCTATTACACTTTCATCTGTGAGCTATTACTTACTAATTCATTAATAAGAGTTTCTTTTAGTTAATAGTAGTTACTAGATTATTAATACACTTTTTCAGTAGTTCTCTGGGAAGTATTAAAAAAAGTAGTTATTGATTACTTAATAGTGAACTACCACTTTCGTCTGTGCGCTATTACTTACTAGTTCGTTAATCAGAGTTTCTTGTTAGTTAATAATAGTTAATATTGTGTTACTCATTAGTTCTTGTGTAGTTATTCATTAACGAAGGAAGAGTATGTGTGTGTTTCATACTGCTCGTTGGGCGTTGCTAATAATATGATTCTACATAGTTTTTGAACTCACTTAAACCCATTAAAACAGCATTCCCTTGCTTTATGTTACATACATCTAATTAAAGTAGGTTACAACAACAACATTAGAATTTACAGGTAGACTCTTTAAAGCACCGCACATGTTCACATAGTACAGTGATCTTGATTTCAGATATTTTACTCACTGCATTTCTCCATTAGCTGATTCCTGTAACTCTGACGGGATTTCCAGTTATAAGCCATTCTGAGAATTTGTGACACGCATTGATTTGTGACACATAAGATGAAGGACTCTGATGGAAGCTAATACACTCTCTGTTCTTCACAGAAAATGAGTCAATGGACACAACAAAGACTTCATTCTGTCACAGGAAGCGGAGCGAGAAAGGTCAGAATCAGAGACGGTCACAGATGAAGATCGAGGCATGGATATTTGGTGAATCGTGCCCTGCTTTGCACTTTTCTCCAACACTAATCTGTCTGTTCGTTTGCACTGAATTAGTTCTGTATTCTTGATTCCCACTGCTATGTTAATGCACGTACGGCGGCCAGGATCTACACGTACCCGTCGACAACCGACATTTTAAAAATGATACAATTATTAAAAAAAGATCTCCTTAAAGAAATCGTTCACCCGAAAATGGAAATGTCTTCATTTACTCGTCCTCATGTTCCACCCAAAAGCTATTTTGAAGAATGATTCAGCTGTTGTGTTGTGAATATGACTTGACTGGTCTTTCCCTGGACGTCCCACAAACAGGCCAGCACAAGAACATGTGGAGATGTCCGGTTCAGAGATCAGCCTCCTTCTGGTAGATATGACATATTTTCACATGGATTTTGATTGGATCTGTTAAATATCAACAATATATAACAACAATACTTTTAAATAAGTCACTTTTTGGTTCATACTATATATGATGTAAAATGAGCAATATTTTAAAACATTAATCCTGTTAATGGACACGACAAACACAAAAGTTCCTACTAATGCAGGGCTGCCAACTCTCACGCTCTCACGCCACACTCCTGATTTCTCAAGCTGATCAAGCCTGAAAGATGAGTTTATCTATAGGTCTATCTGTTGAGGCACTCGCGATCCACTAGTTTTACCGCAAATTAGTTAAAATATCCTGTAATCTTATCTAGAGCGAGTGTGCATGCGAGCTCCTAACCGCACGACGTCAGAGAGGTAAGCGAGACGCGACCCAAACACACCCGCTGTTGGAGAAATCACACGCCAAGCTAAACTGAAAAGTTGGCAGCTCTGTACTAATGAACTGATTTGAACTAATGAGAACAAAAACATGACAACATTTCAATTTTGATATTATATGTAGGTGTCAAAATATTCAGGTCACGTGACAAGAACCAGCCGGAGCGCAACCGCCCTAGAGCTTTGGAAAAAGGCGCCTTGCGTTTTTAGGCGCTATATGTGAATGGTGCCTAATACCCTAATGAAAACCTTCACTTGCCTAATAATGAAAAACGACACTTGCATGAACACTTGCTTGGTTAATTGACATTCTTTTAGCCTAACTAGACTATTTACAGCAAGGAAAATAGTTGAATGACGGTGGATTATGAACTCGCCAAAATGGAAAAGAAAGCCCAACTAGACGCAGGATCAGTTACTGCTGCTGACCCAGTTGGTGCTAGAAAAAAAAAAAAACATAATAAAAGTGAAATTCGGCACTGGGCAAAACTAAGCGTGACATTGGGAGAGGATTAGTTTGACACGCTCATTATTTTTAGGAGCTGCTCCTAAATTCGGCAGTTAGGAGCTATTTTTAGCCTTAAAATACGGCCCCTGGTCTATTCAAGCGACGGCACCCCTCCTCATCCTCCTCCTCCTCATCATCCTCTGAGTGATACACACTGACTGACCTGAGGAAACCTTTTACGTGTGAATATCTCAGCAGTTATTATGCGTGTCCTGTATTTCTGTCGACTGAACCAGCCATCATTCGTGAATTAATCATTCTTTTGGTTGGATTCAGAACACGCTTAACATAACGTTCTGAAACTACCGGGACTCGTTCGGACCGCTGTGACACTGGATCATCATCTGAAGCGGTTCCTCAGTCAGAGTTGTGTTATCCCAGACACCATTATTAAACAGCATGGCGACAGCTAGAGGGAAGCGTTTCAATTCGACAGACACCTCTGTTACAAACCACACGTCACTCGATGGTTCAACTAGTTTTAAATGGGATGAAACAGCCTCAACATTCCCAACACGACTGATGAGGAAAGCCGGAGAAACACTGAGTCATCATCTCGACTTTACCAACCTTTCCCAACATTTACCATGACTGTACTGTATCATTTACCATCGTTTGGGCAGACATGTGGAATATTTATATTCAATTTATTAGATGGGTAGAGGAATATATAATAATTTTTCAGTTTCTCCGTATGGTTGTTAACCTGTGTGCAGGCATGTGTAAAACAGTGGGAGTGAGTAGCCTGTGGTTTATATGTAAGCATAACAACTTAAAATAATTATCATTTCTTACCAATAGCTATGAGCTTGTGTAATTAACGTATTTGTTCCAAGGAAATTGTTTTTATTTATTATGGTCTTATATATCTGCATTCTGCTTACAAGTAAATAAGCGAAACCCCCAAACCAACCCACCGGCCCACCTCAACTTTTCCACTGGATAATCCGGCCCTCCAATGAAGCTGAATAGCCCTCATATAGGTTGTAATAACATTAAGAAATAAATGTGTGAATTAATCAAGGCATTTTTGGAAACTGTAGGGTATATAACAGAGTTCTCATTTAGTTTACTTCTGGATTAATCATCGTCTACATCAGGGTTCATCCGAATATAGATATGGGTCATTATGCTATTACACTTATAGATAATACACAGCATTAAAGCGCTCTTAGAAGCAGACGTGAATTTCTCTAGGAGAATACAGCAAATAGTTCATAGTTTTGCTTTCACATTTGCGCTAATAGCAAAAGAAAATAAAAAAATCACAATAGCATTTTCACAACTTTTCCAAAAAGGAAAAAAAGGAGTAATGAGGAAAAATATGACAAATCTACAGTCACTCCCTCAGCCAATTATTATTATTATTATTATTATGTTATTTAATACTCAGATAAATAACAGTGCAGCACCCTATTTATTGTGCCAGATTTAATTATATGATGGGATGCTTGTGATTCAGCATTTTACCGTAATATAACTGAGGCCAGTCAAATCAAGGACACACTAAGCTTTGACAATCCTGGAGAATCAAAATTAGAAACTTTAAAAGATTTTAAAGATTTTTTTTTATGTAGCTTGGGCTACATCATAACATGCACATAAAGAAACAATGGCTGAGGTCGTTCACCTGCTAGCGACACACACACACACACACACACACACACACTGATAGGCGGGGTGGCAACTAAAAATCAGAGCACATTGCTGAAATAATATGGCATTTTTAACCGATAAAGATCTGTTCCTCACAGTAAACTGATGTTTTTTTTTAAAGAAGGGTATTATACAGTATTATGCAGTGTTATACAGTATTATACAGTATTATACAGTATTATGCAGTATTATACAGTATT
Organism: Pimephales promelas; assembly: GCF_016745375.1. The sequence continues at coordinate 58,603,795 of NW_024121099.1, read as the reverse complement.
ATACAGCAGCAGGATCCCAGTTACTGACTCCAGGTTGCATTACGTATCAAACTAACAAGCTTTCTTTTCACCAGATTTTGAATTGAACAGAATAGAAAGTGCCCTGCTTCTGCACTAATATACTTACTCGTGGACCCATGTTTGTGATGAAAATCATTCCATCAAAATAATCTCCAATTATTGAACATATTAACAGACTGTAATGATTTCTTTATTTAAATATCACCATTTCTGATAACAGACAATAGTTTCATCAATCTCCAAGAGTGCAAGTTCTGAATCGGCCACACTCCCTCACTGATGTGAACACACACACAAGGCCAAGGTGTGTTCGAGCTGCGTTCGGCCCCTAATGACTGAGGTATCACCATCACACACACACACACACACAGCAAAGGCACAGTTTTTGTTTCTGAAACGATCATGTGTCTTACCTTTGCAGGTATTGTGAAGGTCTTGGACCGAAGACAGCTTCTATGTCGAGGTACGGTCACGGTGACACGCCTTGTTCTCTGCTTCTCTTCTGTCTTTCTCTCTGTTCATGCCATCCAATGGGTGAAGCCCTGCCGGATGCTGCAGTGAGGGAGAAACACACCCTTCACCCTCCTCCCTCCTCAGCATGAGCTCCGCCCACACTCCTCTGATTGGCGGATGAGTGGAGGTGACATCATCTCTTTCTCTGTTCTGTCTATCCCTCCCCGCTGTCTCGCCACAATGGAGAGGTCTAAGCGTTTCCTCTGATTCGTGTCCGTACCCCTCAGAGCACCCCGACTCTCCGAGGTGTTTTTCTCCACTGCATTAATTGCCGTTGGCAGGTCAACATCACCTTGGCTCTTTGTTATGTTTACCCATTTCTGACGCATTCTCATTACTGCAATACCTAAATAGTAAAATATCATCTAAACTGTACAATATTTATACACAATAACAGTAGTGCTTTTTTGTAGGAATATAAAAATATGCATTATGTTTGCAATATGAGGAAAAATCAATTCATAGAAATAATTCAATTACGCAAAGAATCGGGCCAATTTTATTTTTTCTTTCGTTTTGGTTGAAAATGTGGGCTGGTTATGTGGCATTGACCCTTGGAGTTTTTGCTTTCCTTTGAGTTAAAATGATGATTATTGGCTTTAAGCTGAAATTCCATCCATCTATATTTAGAGGTCTGCAGAATATATCATTTTGTTTTCTCAAAACCAATACTGTAATACAGTATGATTTAAAGGAACATGAATAGGCTTGTGAAAACACAATATGCACAGAGACCCCCCCCACACACACACACAGGCCATCAGGAGCAGATGGAGCGGGTGTGGGGTAACGTACACACACACACACACACACACACCAGTGCTAGCTGAACACACGCGGAGCAGGGTTTGCTTGTGTGGCCACTTATGTTTGTTTCTGGGAGGTTTGGATTGATTCAGAGTCTCCTTTGGTATTTGATAATCTGATAATCTGATAAGAGAAGACGACTCTCTCAAGGGCCCTTCCTTCTCTCTCTACATCAATAAATCTCTGTATTGCACTTAACGTAAGCCCAGAACTATTGTTTGACAGCATCTGTCTGGCTCCGTCCCTCCTGTGCCTTTACCGGAACAGTCACAACAACAAGCAATCAGCATCCACTGAAATACATCTCAAATGTTATATTTGAACAAAGTCATCAGTATTTTTGTCTTGTTGTCCACTAAAAATGTGTAAACATCCATAAAACTAGAGATCCCATGTTTGAGCCAGAGTCTAATCCCAAATTAGAAGACAAACCTACACCTCAAATACCGAGGATCCTCCAGTCTGTGACAGCTTGGTAAAGTATCGTCTCTATTTATATTCATTCCATATGATACACTCAGCTCACGATACGATATGCATCACGATATTTTGAACAAACTTAAAAAATTTAACTGAAAATCAAATTACAGATTTGTAATCACGGATATTTTTGCAAGAAAACCAACATACCTACATTTTCTGGGATCTTTGTGCATTCACAATATCCCCTGCTGTAAAAAAAAACACATTCACTAGGAACAGAAGTTGCTGGAATTGTGAGGTAAGCCTTTGCAAGAAGTGAAATGAGTGGGTACATGTGAGCATTTCCTTTCCACCATTACAGTGGACAGCTAGTGAGGGGAATAGAAGTGTCCTTTCTGTACACATCAATCTCTCCTTCTATCCTACTCTTGGACTGGGGGACTGGTGGCCGAAAAAGAAATCTTCAAGCCCAGAAGTGTCCAAGCAACACAGCAGTAATGACTTTATGAATTTCTTCACTTATAAGATTGATAGTATCAGGGACAAAATTATAACTACGCAGCCGTCTACTACAGTATCGCAGCAGGGGGTGCATTGGTGACTCCCTGAGGAAAGATTTGGTTCATTTGCTGCTATAGAAGAGGAAGAATTTTGCAAACTCGTTAATTCATCTAAATCAACGACTTGTATGCTAGACCCTATACCAGACTAAACTACTGAAAGAGATGCTTCCAGGGGTTATAGATCCTCTTCCTAATATCATTAATTCGTCTTTGTCGCTAGGATACGTACCAAAAACCTTTAAGCTATGATAAAACCGCTTGTTGAAAAAACACAACTTGATCCTCCAGAATTAGTCAATCACCGGCCGATCTCGAACCTGCCTTTTCTGTCAAAGATACTGGAGAAAGCAGTATCCTCACAACTGTGTTCCTTTCTGGAAAGAAATGATATCTGCGAGGATTTCCAATCAGGATTTAGGAAACATGGCATTAGCTTTCATAGGAGTTGGCATTAGTTATGCTGATGTACCCAGCTGTATATTTCGTAACTTTCAAAATGAAACTTAACCAACTCACAAAATTAACGGAATGCATTGCTGATATAAAAACTGGATGACTAGTAATTTCCTACTACTAAATTCTGAAAAAACAGAGATTCTAATTAAAAAACGTAGGAGGTAGCAACTCCCCCAAAAGCGCTTCCACCACGGTTATCCTTGAAGTCCTCCTCTCCCAAGACATGACATTTCATTCATGTTATTATATGACTATATATAGATGTCAGTCCGATATAATGGGCGGGATTTATAATAATTGAGAATAAACGTGCACGCGCATCGCATTTACGACTGATTGATTTCATTAACACACACACACACACATTTCACTATCACATCTGACGTTTACAAAGTATTTGTGAATCAGGAGAAGAGTTTTCGGGAAGGTCTCTTTACGCACAAATCACTCTCATATTGACTCGTATATTTACGAATGTTTCATGAATGAGACCCGTTGTAAGCTTTTGAGTTTAATGCAGTCTGTATAGTACTTCCTTCTGATGTATTTAGATGGACGGCTTCCACCGCCTAAATCACAGGATTAACTGATGCAGTCACACACTCTTTCTGTCTTGCTCTATGTACAGCCTCGAGTTCTGCTACTGTTTTCAGTGAGAATGACTCATATGCATGCAAGAATAATGTTTCATCCACCATATGATGACAGGCTGAAAACCAATAAGATTACACAAACTGTCTTGATTCTTATTGAATTATCTGGTTGTTCAAATGACTAACATCGAAGGAGATGATTGCGATGTGTTTTGGTAACATCACTTGATTGTCGCATCTTATTGCATGTCACGAATTGCTCTCTGCAGGAAGGACCAGGCCCTAACAAATCAATTTAAGATCAATGTAATTATATTCCTCCTTTTAACGTTTCAAAGATTGTCTGTAGTCTAAATAATCACATATTACAGATTTAAAGTGAATTTCAAGTTTCTCCATTTGTGGTGACAAATGCTAACTTTGATAGCGTCCATACGGTTTAATTATGTTTTAATTTTTTTTTTCTTAAAATAAAATAATAAAAATTGAAGGTAACACTTTATAATAAGGTTTATTAGTTAACATTAGTTAACTAAAGATGAACAATACTTAAACAGCATTTATTACTCTGTGTTAATGTTAATTTAAACATTTATTAATACATTATTAAAATCAAAAGTTGTGTTTGTTAACATTAGTTAATGCACTGTGAACTAACATGAACATAATATAATATAATTTATTTGATTAGGATAAACCCCTTGAGATGCAACATCTCGTTTTGGAGGGGGTCCTAAAGTACATCACAGCCATCACCAAAAAACACGAATCAAATAAACAAACAACAATTACACTTATTTGACAAACAAAGTACATACAGAACCACCAAAAAAAAAAAAAAAACGAGATATGCAGAACTTTACAACCACTAGATCAAATTGGCAGAAATACATTGTATAAAGTATATATATAAGCATTCTGTGTCAGCATCATACATTACAAGAGCAGTTAGTCATAAAATAAGAAGACAAATTATGCTTAAACATCCCAAATGAAGCGATGGATCTAATATCGGAAGGTACATTATTCCAGTCTAAAGTGGCTTTAAACATAAAAGCTCTTTTACCGACTGTCTTCTTGGCTCGGGGGACAAAAATAAAGCTGAACGGAGTGCCTCAAATGATAATTTGAAGTATTAAGAACAAAATAAGAAGGGTAATTGAAGTGGATACTTTTAAATATTAGTTGAAGCCAATGGATTTGTCGTCTTGTATTTAAAGAAGGCCAATTAAGGGCAGAATACATTGTGCAATGATGCAGCTGGAATTGTATTAACTAACATTAATACATTTATTATGGTTAGTTCAAGTTAGTTAATACATTTACTAATGTTAACAAATGAGTCCTTATTGTTAAGAGTTACCAAATTAACATATAAACTATAGTGCTCATCCAGTCTTTATGCTCATAAATAAAAAATATGAATTAATTAAAAATATGCAAAAATAGACAATGTAAAATATAAAACCATTTGTCTAGATATATATACAGTTTGATAGTACAGTAAGAGCAAATGATGACTGTAGCGTGGTTTGATTGTGCATATCCAGTAAATGTCTCCATCTGCTGGTTCATCTTATTTAAACATTAGTTCAGTCCGTCCAAGGTCCTGATGATTACGACATATTTACAGACGATTTTAACATCTGCATGATTGTGATGCGAATATTTTGATGGGAAATAATTTGCTAGTTAATTTAGTTTGCACAAAATTGAAAATTATTAGAGTCCCAGTCAAACAGATACAACTGAACTAATTTGTAAAAAATAATTTGTAGTTTGCTATTGTCCAATGAAAAAAAATACAACACTTCAGTGTTGTGATGGATTAAATCTCTTGTACAGATGAAACAATGAATCGAGTCGGTGTTAGCTGACCTATGAATTCAATAAAAATTCCAGCCGGATGGGTTAAACTGCATGACCCAGCATACTGCGTTTTCCTCCCAAATATATTTATTGGCATTTACTTGCCAACATTTAAACAAAATAAAACAAACATATGAATGAATTTAAAAAAAAAAAACATAACAGGAAATCTATAACTAGACTAAAACATATAATAAAATAATAAATATACGTTTTGATACAGTTCGCCACATTTCATTGTGTAATTTTCGCTTGATAAGACCCTTATTCATCGTCTGGTGTCGATTAAAGCCCTTTGAACAAGTTTGCAGTTTGTACTGAAAGTTTCTTTTGGACCTTGAACCGTTTGGTTCCCATTGAAGTCCATTATATGGAGAAAATCCTGGAATGTTTTCATCAAAAACCTTCATTTCTTTGCACCCACAGGGAGCCAGTGCAAACAGGTCAGCACCGGAGAAATACTGGGACATGTCCTGGTGCCAGTCAGCAGTCTAGCCGCTCCATTCTGCACTAGTCTAGCTGCAGACGTGAAAGCAACTTCTTAGACAGCCCCGGATATAAAGAATTACAATAATTCAATCTGGATGACACAAATGCATGGATCACAGTTTCCATATCTTTAAAAGACAAGAAGGAAGCAGATTTAGCGGATTTCCATTAAAGAGCGATAGATACAGGCACTTCATCTCTTTTCTAGACTCGGCTACATACAAACCAACATAGTGCAGTAGTGCAGTCTTGTAAATCCATAATTCCAGCAGTGATCCAGGCGATTTCGGTTTCATATTAAATATCGTTACAGCCCAAAAGTCAAGTTCTACTTAGTTATTTTGGTGAAAGTAACTCAAAGATAATACATGAGTAATGTAACGCATTACAATTCTGGGACAGTAATATTGTAAGGTAATGAATTACTTTTAAATAACAGTAACAAGTAATACCTAATGTATTACAGTTTGGAAGTAACTTGCACAACACTGCTGCCCATATTGTATTAGTCGATTTTTATCCTTTCTCCTATGTACCAATTGCCATTGTCAATCCTGTATACAATAAAAGACTGATATAATACGATAATATAATAAAACCTTCCACCACATCTCTTCCGTCCCTTTCTTTTCCTATTTTTTTGTGTTATATGCAATGTCTAAAGTGCATTAAAAGAGGGAGTACAGTGCGAGAGTGTCTCAAATTGGGCCAGAGATGCTGTCCCGCTGAAACACTTCTCGCCTGTCTTGGTGTTTGTGAGGTTTTCCATATATACATATAATTCCATATATATTTCCATATATTTGCTGTCTGCGCTTAGGTTCGTTCCTTCAATCACATGACAGATAAATATTGTCGTTAAATACGTTTCCCCAGCCATTTTTATAAAGTGTAATGAAAAAAAATAATTTTCATTGATCTTCAGTAGATATTCCAAAGGAATGTGAGTCACATGTTTATTGTTTGCAGTGTGTATGTGAAATGTATGTGTGTTTGTATACCTGTATTAGTGCAGACAGGAGCTGACGAGAGACCTTCTGACCTCAGAGGTCAAGATGCGTCTAAATTTGTTGGTCCCAGTGTCAGCAAAAGTTTGCCCAAGTTAGTGGAAAACAACAGCTGAAGGAGAACTTTGTAACGAATATAAGACCTCCTTCTCTTGCAAGAGAATAAATCCCTTTACAAGACTGATGATGTTTTGCCACTACAAGAGCATGTTTAAAGGATGACTGTGGTGAACAGAAATGGAAACAGAGCTGAGAATAGAAACTGTGCAGGTCAACATGTGCTTTACACAAGTGCTTTTCCATCCGGAGAGAAAGTGTTATTTATTCATCATCTTCATGTCTGAGTCGTTTAAGACTTAATCCTCTTAATCAGAAGAGCAGTTTAAACTTGTTCTACACGTTTGTGTCGTCTTTCCTTTCACTTTTTATTCCAAAGGCTTGTATGCTTTTCTAAAAGCTAATAGTGAAACTGAACTCAGAATCTGGAAAGACGAGTCTACACTGTAAAGAATGAATCGTGGAGCTTGTTATTTTCATTAAAAAGATGAAGGTATAAAAATATTGTGTATTATGTTTCCACTGTTTAGGGCTCATAGTAAGGTTGTGGATGACTCCATGAGGCATATTGCTCAGTTTGTTGAGCAAAAACTTGTTATAAAGCTAGTCAAACAGGTTATTTCCATTCCCTCTAATTCACACACTTTTGACCGTCAACGTAAAATATATAATGCGTAACATATCATTAGTCAATACATATTCAAATAGCTAGAAATATGAGATATGTTGAGAGATGTGTTTGCTAATGTTTAAAAGTTTACAGAATTAAATGTTCAATTTAGGAAAATTTTGAAGAAGAAAAAAAAACGATATTAAACTAATAGTGAAATGTTCATAAAAATACCCAATTTCATTGCTCAAGGTTCTGTTTTTGGAATTAGCATTTCATATGTTTTATAATAGTAAATGTTTGCAATACTGAAAATCCATTAAACAGCAAAACCGTTTGGCCCTAAAGGGTATCAGTCCAAGTGTACATTATTCCACATGAAGCACAAGGTTTGTTTTTCAGATTATTAATCTGGCATTTAATACAATACTGAACCCATTTAAAATCATTAAACACTGTTTGGCCTAAAGGTACCACACTAATAAGGAAGAATATTCTGAGTAATTTACAATTGGTTTGATATGTTTATGCCAAACAGGCTATGAGCTGAACTAATCATCACTACACGGCCCCAATGAAACAGAAGTTAGTTGCATGGTGCATGATCTATAAAGGTTAGGACTGCCCACATTATTAAAATATGGACACACAAATAAATAAATGTAGAAATGCATAAATAAATGTAGAAACACAAATGGTACGAAAATAGCACAATTAAAAATGATACTTTTGACAAAATTATTTATGTATTCATAAATTTATGCATATCTGGATTTATTTATTCATTATTTCTTGTTTATTTCAGCATTTAATTATTTGTTCATTTAATTATTTATGTATTTATATTTATTTCGTCATATATGTCTGCATGTATTTACTTATTTCAGCATCTAATTATTTCTTTCTTCATGTGTATTTCTATATTTAGACATTTTAATTCTGCTTACGTATTTATTTATTTATTTTAAACGTATTTCTCGTCCTCCATATAATACAGACGACTGTATTCAAATTAATATCCAACCTAAAGCTATCTTTACCGCGCTAGCAGAGCGAAGCAGGATAAACATGAGAATCCTGAGTTCGACATGGGGTCAGGGGTCATGAGTAGGTGTCGTGGGTGCCCTTTACACAGTTTATGAATCGTCGAGCAGTTTCAGTAACGCATGTGACAGTTCGCGAACACGTCATTGTTCACATGGCAACATTCACTACCTGAGAAATCGAAAGTGGTTCACTTCATACTTTTACTTTCACTTTTATTGCGCACTCACATGTCTGAATTGATGAAATTATTCCTCTGTGAGTTCATCAACATTTTAATTTTCTTTATTACCTTAGCACACTTTTCATAGCGTGTTTGAAGTTTTCTGGTGTGTTTCTGCAGAACTGCTGTTTGGAGATGTGACTGAAGCTGTAGAGACGATTTAATGGTGTTGTGTTTTAGAGTGATATGGAAGACAGGTCGAGGCACATGCGACTGAGAGAATGGCTCATAGCGCAGATAGACAGCGGAAAGTACCCTGGACTGAGCTGGGAAAATCAGGAGAAAACCATGTTCAGAATTCCCTGGAAACACGCCGCCAAACAGGACTACCGACAGAACCAGGACGCGGCGCTCTTCAAGGTAAACGCGCGCACACACACACACGAGCGTGCGCGCGCACACACACATACACATTTGTTACCGTTAAACATATACAATTAGGATGTCTGACCAAACGAACAAAACTTATAACGTCATTTATATCAGCACATAGCTTTTAACTTGGATCCAACTTTAAATAAATTGATTTTTGCATTCAAATCCGGTTTAGTACAGAATTTGCACAAATAAACAATACAATGTATGTCTTAGGCATGGGCCATGTACAAGGGTAAATTTCAAGAGGGCAGGGACAAAGCGGACCCCTCTACGTGGAAAACGCGCCTCCGTTGTGCCCTGAACAAGAGCACAGACTTCCAGGAGGTTCCCGATCGCAGTCAGCTGGACATCTCGGAGCCGTACAAGGTCTACCGGATCCTGGACGACACAGGAAGACTAATAGGTATTATAACTGCACTTGAGTTCCTCAAACCTCAGCCACCCAACACCCAAATCTCACTTCCTCATTTATATAAATATATATGCATAATCATATTCAAAACTAGCTGTGCGCTACTTCTTCTGTCCTCCAGAACCCGCTGGAAGTCCAGTGATCTCACATGACAGTGACTGCAGCAAAGCCTTGAGAGAGACACATGTGCCCATGCAGGTATAATGAAACTCCTGTGGAAATCCCCTCACTCACTGCACTGACTGAAGCGGGATTACATTTTCCTGCCTCCTGGGCAGATTCCAGGGGTGTGTGACATGACAATAACAGTGTGTTTTCACATCCAGGAGGACAGTCCACTTGGTAACTCCAACAGAAGTGCTGGATGGAGTGGTCAGTGTTTTAGTTTCAGATAGAAATAACTTACAACAAAAGGTTTCATTTTCACTTACATTGTGTGTGTGTGTGTGTGTGTGTGTGTGTGTGCAGTGAATGGCAGGTCATATGCGTGTCCCAGTACAGGCAATAACTCCAATCTTCCATCTGTTCCAGTATATTCATCTTCCGTCTCCATATCTGGTGAGAGAATGTTTCAGCAAGCTCATATTTCAACGTCTCGTTAGTTTCTTTAATGCCTGGTTCAGACTACACGAAATCAGCCCGTTGATGGAGCGTTCAGTTTGACATAGTGTGTCATAGTAGACGACTGCTGCGATGCTTCACGACGTCCTGAGAGAAAGACTAGCATGTTTAAAGCTGCAGTCCGAAGTTTTGGCTCTTTGTCGCTATATCTCTTTTCGAAATTGCAGTTATTTGTGTAATTATCATCTATATGTGAGTTGTGCCTAGGCATGGATGGCACAGATGAACACAATGTTTGAGGAGAGTGTGTGTCTGTCAGTCGCCGCGCCGGTGTGGATACTGAAAATTATAAACAAATTATTCTTATTCTTGTTATTCTTTTTGGAAGTATGACCAACATATTCATTTTCACTGGTAAATGTCATCTGAACAAGTAACTTCTACTTTTGTTCTGGTTCTGACCAACTAAGGGAAAAGCGCATTGCAGTAAATCACATTGATTAAATCTAACAATCACATATCATATCACATAATAAACCATTCACATAAAGAAGAGTCTCGGCTAGTAGGCTATATTGTGAGTGAGGATGTTGGAGGTGGAGATTTATAGCCTTTTCCCACAGCACTTTATATAATTAAACTTATTTGATGGCGGATCCAGAAAGGTTCAAACAAACATCACCAGTGACAACTGAAGGTTCACCTGGTGTAAAATGCTAAAGACTTCGGAGGGGCTTCATAAAAAGTGACAGCCGGCCCATGCAAAAACAAGGGTACATATCTGAAGGGCATTAAATGTAGTCACGCAATGCTGTCGTTGAACATTAACAATTTGAGAATAAAGTATAATTTGCACGGTTTATTACTCTTCTTTATGTATACAGATGTGACGTAATGACTCAATATAGTCTACTAGCCGAGACTCTTCTTTATGTGTACAGATGTGGCGTAATGACTCAATATGGTCTACTAGCCGAGACTCTTCTTTATGTGTACAGATGTGACGTAATGACTCAATATAGTCTACTAGCCGAGACTCTTCTTTATGTGTACAGATGTGACGTAATGACTCAATATAGTCTACTAGCCGAGACTCTTCTTTATGTGTACAGATGTGACGTAATGACTCAATATAGTCTACTAGCCGAGACTCTTCTTTATGTGTACAGATGTGACGTAATGACTCAATATGGTCTACTAGCCGAGACTCTTCTTTATGTGTGCAGATGTGGCGTAATGACTCAATATGGTCTACTAGCCGAGACTCTTCTTTATGTGTACAGATGTGACGTAATGACTCAATATAGTCTACTAGCCGAGACTCTTCTTTATGTGTACAGATGTGACGTAATGACTCAATATAGTCTACTAGCCGAGACTCTTCTTTATGTGTGCAGATGTGGCGTAATGACTCAATATGGTCTACTAGCCGAGACTCTTCTTTATGTGTACAGATGTGACGTAATGACTCAATATAGTCTACTAGCCGAGACTCTTCTTTATGTGTACAGATGTGACGTAATGACTCAATATAGTCTACTAGCCGAGACTCTTCTTTATGTGTACAGATGTGACGTAATGACTCAATATAGTCTACTAGCCGAGACTCTTCTTTATGTGTACAGATGTGACGTAATGACTCACTATGGTCTACTAGCCGAGACTCTTCTTTATGTGTACAGATGTGGCGTAATGACTCAATATGGTCTACTAGCCGAGACTCTTCTTTATGTGTATAGATGTGGCGTAATGACTCAATATAGTCTACTAGCCGAGACTCTTCTTTATGTGTGCAGATGTGGCGTAATGACTCAATATGGTCTACTAGCCGAGACTCTTCTTTATGTGTACAGATGTGACGTAATGACTCAATATAGTCTACTAGCCGAGACTCTTCTTTATGTGTACAGATGTGACGTAATGACTCAATATAGTCTACTAGCCGAGACTCTTCTTTATGTGTACAGATGTGGCGTAATGACTCAATATGGTCTACTAGCCGAGACTCTTCTTTATGTGTATAGATGTGGCGTAATGACTCAATATAGTCTACTAGCCGAGACTCTTCTTTATGTGTACAGATGTGACGTAATGACTCAATATAGTCTACTAGCCGAGACTCTTCTTTATGTGCAGATGTGGCGTAATGACTCAATATGGTCTACTAGCCGAGACTCTTCTTTATGTGTACAGATGTGACGTAATGACTCAATATAGTCTACTAGCCGAGACTCTTCTTTATGTGTACAGATGTGACGTAATGACTCAATATAGTCTACTAGCCGAGACTCTTCTTTATGTGTACAGATGTGGCGTAATGACTCAATATGGTCTACTAGCCGAGACTCTTCTTTATGTGTATAGATGTGGCGTAATGACTCAATATAGTCTACTAGCCGAGACTCTTCTTTATGTGTACAGATGTGACGTAATGACTCAATATAGTCTACTAGCCGAGACTCTTCTTTATGTGTACAGATGTGACGTAATGACTCAATATAGCCTACTAGCCGAGACTCTTCTTTATGTGTACAGATGTGACGTAATGACTCAATATAGTCTACTAGCCGAGACTCTTCTTTATGTGTACAGATGTGACGTAATGACTGAATATAGTCTACTAGCCGAGACTCTTCTTTAAGTGTACAGATGTGACGTAATGACTCAATATAGTCTACTAGCCGAGACTCTTCTTTATGCGTACAGATGTGACGTAATGACTCAATATAGTCTACTAGCCGAGACTCTTCTTTATGTGTACAGATGTGACGTAATGACTCAATATAGTCTACTAGCCGAGACTCTTCTTTATGTGTACAGATGTGACGTAATGACTGAATATAGCCTACTAGCCGAGACTCTTCTTTATGTGTACAGATGTGACGTAATGACTCACTATGGTCTACTAGCCGAGACTCTTCTTTATGTGTACAGATGTGACGTAATGACTCAATATAGTCTACTAGCCGAGACTCTTCTTTATGTGTACTGATGTGACGTAATGACTCAATATAGTCTACTAGCCGAGACTCTTCTTTATGTGTACAGATGTGATGTAATGACTCCATATAGTCTACTAGCCGAGACTCTTCTTTATGTGTACAGATGTGACGTAATGACTCAATATGGTCTACTAGCCGAGACTCTTCTTTATGTGTACAGATGTGACGTAATGACTCAATATAGTCTACTAGCCGAGACTCTTCTTTATGTGTACAGATGTGACGTAATGACTCAATATAGTCTACTAGCCGAGACTCTTCTTTATGTGTACAGATGTGACGTAATGACTCAATATAGTCTACTAGCCGAGACTCTTCTTTATGTGTACAGATGTGACGTAATGACTCAAAGATATGCTTGAATTTCCCTTGAATCTCCCTCGGAAACTCACCAGTACCACTGGAGTTAAAAACATTATTACAAGCTTTGAATCGAGGTACGGCAAGCAGATAGTTTTAAACACTTGCTGGTAATTTGCTCAGAATATAATTTTGGATAATTTTTAACCCAAAAAAGCTACCAACTGCAGCTTTAATATTTTCCCGGTCCTCCACAAAGGGTTCGTCACATCTTTTATATATATATATATATATATATATATATATATATGGTTTGGTTTTTTGGGGGGCCTACAACACAATTCTCTCTAAACAGACTTTTAATGCGAACCTGTGATAAATGCTGATGGCGTTCACATACGCATTAAGAATTGATTCTAGAGTTATGTGTGTTTGAATATATGTGCACAGGTTTGTAATTCCCTACAAACCATGCCTAAACAAACTACTTGTCCTGCCTACAAATAGTGATACAGATTTTTATTTTATTTTATCACTTCGGTGTTGGTACGTGAACCATAATTTCTATGACGGTTTATCTGTAGAGTGGGAAGGGATCCTCTATAGGGAGAGGCTAGTCGGCACTTCAGCACTGCGTTGTCATCGGGTCCAGACTAAGCTCCTCGTCAGATCTGGATATGGCCTGGATCCGGCAGGCTGCGGGAAAACCTCGGGATAAACAAAGACACTTAAATTAGAGTAGATGCCATTCTTCTTATAATGTAACGAGTACATCAGGATTTAAGGGAAATGTTCCCCAGTTCCGACTGACCTAATCTATGCAGCCTAACACTGAATTAAAGTAGTCTATAGTGTATTATGTGTATGCTAGGGCAAAGAGATGTGTTTTTAGCTTTGAACTGAGAGAGGGGAATTATGTTTCTTGTCCGAGAATTTAGGAGTCAAAACTTCTGGAAAAATGTCTGAACCTTGCATAAGTACTAACTTGAGACTTGGCTTCATTATGAGTTTGAATATTAATCACTCATTGAGAGTAAAAAATTAGTCTAAAATGGTATAAATCTTTTATGGTATTGTTGATGTACAGTGAAAAGTATTGGGACACGTGTCAGATGTTTTGATGTGTGTGTTTGTAGACTGTCGTCTGGAGGTGCGTTTGTTCTATCATGGTAAACTGGTGAAGAAGCTCGTGACTACATCTCCAGACGGCTGCTTCATCCTGCAAGGCTGTGCTCCGGTGGGGAACGAGCGCATCTACGGGCCTTGTGAAGCCGAGAAGGTATTCTTTCCCCCTCCGGACATCATCTGCCTGCCCCCGGGCATCACTGAAGCCATGAGCCGTCTCCTGCCCCACCTGGAGAAAGGGGTCCTGGTGTGGGTGGCTCAAGAAGGCGTGTTCATCAAACGGTTCTGCCAGGGTCGTGTCTACTGGGACGGCCCGCTGGCACAGCACCGACAGAAACCAAACAAACTGGAGCGAGAGCGAACCTGTAAACTCCTAGACGTGACCATCTTCATACAAGGTGAAGAAGAGGAAGGGCTTAGCCTGGGCAACCAGTCCTTCTTATGGACTTTCTTCAACATGTCCTCACACTGATCCCTGTTTTCTTGGCAGAGCTCCAGAACCACCAGCAGGGCAGCGGTCCCGAGCCTCGGCACACAGTGGACCTGTGCTTCGGAGAGGAGTTCCCTGACCCCAGCCAACCAAAGACGGAGAAGCTCATCACTGCACAAGTAAGTGTTGACTGACATTAGTCCTGAAGAGGCGAGTGGTGTGTTTTAGGACTCAGCGGTTACAGGTCTTTCAGAAACACCTGTACTGAAGGATTGATCCACTGGAACTCTAGTCAAGGCTTGTGTTGATCCCAGCCGTTTCAGAAGCTCTCCACGCTGCTTCGCTAAAGATAGGAACCTAGTCGATTTTTGATGGACGCAGCGTCCAAAAGGCACTTTATGTGAAATATAGATACAAAATAATTAAAGATGTATTTTAAAAGACTAAAACAATCAAATATTGTATCCTTTTCATTAATAACTGGATTTTGTCTGTAGGACATAGCAATAAAAACATAATTAAACCAGACAAAACAACCATTTAGTGAACCTAACCATGGTAGAACCCCATAGATCAAGAAAAACAAGTCTAGGGGCGTCTCTTCTGAAGCGATCCTGGTGTAAAGTTGGAGGATGGGTCAAAACCTCACAGCCGTAACGCGCCACAGACGTGTGCAGTGTCAATAAGGGAAAAACTGTTACTGCATGTACTTGCACTGTGGTTTGACCAAGGGGGAACTGAATCCTCCCTGGGGGCCGGCATTGGCTAGCAAGCCTTCACCTGCTGTTAGCACTCCCAATTTGGCGTCACTTTGACAGCAAATAGCTTTACATCAGAGGTGTTTAAAGATTCCATTTGTCCATTATTTATTTCTAATGAAACACGACAATGTATAAAAGGCTCTATTACCTTGTATCTTACGTTGTGGCCCCGTAGAAGCCGTTTTTGTAAAAATGGGCTAACTATTGCGCCATCACCATGCGACTCTCTGTCGCACAGTAGAGAGATTACCGCATATACAGGAGGAGAAGCTCGCAGGCAATCAGGGGGACGTGGAGGCATAAAGTCAGGGGAGAAGCCCATAGAGAGTCATAAAGTTGCTTCTGCTGCTCATGGACAGTACTCACGCTCTCTGGCTCTCGAATGATTCAGATTCCACTTGGCACCTCTACTAGAAGACGTGACGATGGCGGAGGATTCGTCTATCTTGTAGAAAGCGCTCAGCTCCGCCGCTTCCTATACACAGAGTCTGTGCAATCGCTAATGTGAAAGTGGAAGTAAAACACGAGCTCCATGATGCACACAAATTAGGCTGCATACAATAGTCTGTCTCCCAATATCAAACCTGTCCCTGGACTGTGTAGTTGTGGCTCTGGTCTCTGTTTGCACTTGAATACTAATCATGCTTGCACTTATTCTTTGCACTTAGTAAGACCAGTGTTGCGCAAGTTACTTTAAAAAAAGTAATTAGTTATAGTTACTAGTTACTTCTCACAAAAAGTAACTGAGTTAGTAACTGGGTTACATTATTACACAAGTAACTAATTACCTGGAAAAGTAACTATTGTGTTCCTTTAAAAAAAAAAATTACATACTGTATGTGAAATAACTTGGATAGCCCCAATATTAACATCGTACACGAATCTACACTAGTTTAATGTTGCTGTTGGACAATGTGAGAGAAACCTATTAACTTAAATATTAAAATAGTATCGTTACAATAGTGGAACAACAAAACAAACACAACAGATGGTTTAGAACTTTTAATATTTATTGCACATCACAAATGGCCAACAAATAAGTAAAAAAAAAAATAGTAATAAAAAACATACATACACATAAACTCTTTCTAGTGCAAATTAAATTAAAAATTAAATATAAAACTCACCTTTACAACTGGTAGACATACTGTATAGTCTACTTGAAGTATTTTCTTCCTCATAAAAGTAAACAAGTAAGACCTCCCGGGGTCTGAGCCGGTCGGCCATGATGGTAGGAGACGCTATCGGTTACCAGGGGCAACGCCTTTAGAACACATAGACGCGACTAAACATTCCAGAGCTCTTAAATTTTCGCGCATTTATCATTTTGGCAGGACAGAGACGGATCTAAGAATACGAGGGAAAAAAAAGGAAGAAAGTAAAGCAATGCTCAAAGATAAGGCGAAAGAAAAGGGACCTTACAGGAACAAACTCACACAAAGTGCAAAACAGCTGTATTTGGAGAAGCAGCGTCAATATATTTATTCTTTTGCACTAATAACAGTATTATTATTTTATTATTATTACTTATGTTGTCCATGAAACGTATGTTGTCCAAATAGCCTATATATTTCAGTTCTCAATAAATATTGTTAAGCCATATCAAGTTGTTTCAAACATTTATTTCAATGAAATAAAAAAGTAATGAACAAGGCACTCAAACAATACTTTTGCATATGTTCGTTAAGGCACAGCAAACAGTGACAATCGTATACTAAAGGCATCAGCAAACCCAGCAATCCGGCGTCTCCTCGTCAGGTCAGACTCTCCCTGCTCTGTCCATTTCGGTAACCAGGCGCGGAGTTTGCGGGGGGGCAGGGGGAGCGTTGCCCCCCCGGTGGCTGAAACGGGTAATCGCATTTTCTTAAAAAAGCTGTAAAAAACTACTAACCCAATCTCTTTAAGTTATCGCTCACTCGGTCGATTGTGTCATCTAACTCTGAGAGAAGCTTTTCTGCGATAAATGGGCGTCAATTTGAAATGTGCTGGGGACAGAGACGTACTCGGAAGGGCATTTTCACAAGTGCTGGGTACGCATTCATTCTTTTTCTCTCTTTCGAGTAGGTCATGTTTTGAAAGACGATGTTCTGTAGCTCCTGATGTACATAAATAAAAATGAGCACAATGTCCGAGTATAGTGAGTATATAAAGTATATACGCCCTTTATTGCATAAATAAAAATGAGCACAATGTCAGAGTATAGCACTTTTTTCATGTGTATAGTGAGTATATAAAGCATATACTCCCTTTTTCGTGTATACAGTGATGGTCCAGATCCAGGACTCGGGAGGTTTGAGGTTCTAATCCGCACTCGTAAAGTTTTTTTTTCCCCTCATCAAAACCAATAGGTAGCCTAATCCCGTGTCTTAAAATTTTTTCAATGATTCATGAAGTATAAATGCGAAATTTAACTAGTTTTTTAATCATTAGCATTGCCAGAATGTGTTTTGAAAAAAGGAAAGAAAACTTTAAGGTTGAAGATAATATTTTAACAGTGCAAAAGTGGTCCACATTTCATGATCCTATAACGAAGATGCGACGCGAAGTGGCTGTTAATGCGAAGTTCTAGCTGTTTACAATGACATAAAGGCAATAAAATATCAGTGTATTGTTTTACTGTTTTTTCTTGGGATAAAAATAAATATGTGTTTATTTAGCATGTTTTTTTTTTTTTGCCCCCCCTGGCTCGAATGTCAAACTCCGCCTATGTCGGTAACCCCAAAAACTGTGTTCCATTGTTCCTATGTTTTCCATATGTATCGCGTGAATTACTGGAGGAGTTTTTAACGCAGCAGTGACTTCCAGGCATGGTAAAACAGTGCGGTATTGCGAGAAACTCCTCTACTACCGAGCTAAAAACACACGTAGTCAATACTGTTTTGCCGTGGGAATCCTACCAACATGGCGGAAAGGGGAGGGGCTCTGTACAATGACGTCAACTCCTCATTCTCAATAGGCTTCTTGAGGGAATGACTCTTGCTGTCCTCGAAAAGTCATTAAAGACATCGTTAAAATAGTCCAAGTGACTAAAGTGGCTCAATCTTAAGTTTATCAAACGACGAGAACACTTTTTGTGCGCAAAAACAACAAAAATAACGACTTTATTTCAACTATTCGTTTATTTCTCCCTCTGCGCGATTCAGGTTACTAGTTTAATAAAGCTCAATCAGTAGTTCTGGAGCTCATAATTAAAGCACTGTCAGGTCTGAAGAGAACCCAGTCAGATGAGTTTGTGGAAAAACCTTTTACAGTGCGTGTATATTGTTGTCTATCAATGCATTTGATAATTCTCATAAAGTAGAACTGAAATGACATTCATTACAAGATGATCAGCCAAAACATTTCAAATTGCACCAGCGGGCTATTTTTTCAGTCATGAATTTTGTCATTAAGGATTTCTATACATGTCTCGTCACACGCCTAACAAACACGTGGCAGTAATCAGAACATGATGAGTCCAGGCAGATGCTTATGGGAATTTAGTTCCTGAAGTGGTAAAGAGGACAGAAGAGTGCCCTCTGCTGGAGATCATGAGTTCTGACCAGTTTTGATCCCTTTGTTTTGTTATGTGAAATATTCAGCGCATTACTGAACTCAGCAGAACACTTGACCAATTAAGGGTAAATACTTAATGCCAAAAATTGTGTCATTATTTTCTCACCATCATATAATTGTATACCCTTAAGATTGGTGCTTTTTCAAGGTTTTTGTCCCTCCACTGAAATGGTACGTAACCAAAACTTTGAAGATCTAAAAGGTCATAACGGTTTTGTAAAATGAATCAAGCGGTTTAATCCAAGGGTTGTAAAAAAAAGTGATTATGTGAAAATGTTATCTCATCTCGGCAACTCATGCATTAAAATATTCTTCAGGCGCCCAGTGGAAAATACCACATGAGGGGTCTTAGCACATGAACACATGAACGCAGCATTATACCCTCAGTTTCCTCTGTTCATTGATCCGTGTCGTCTTTGTATTATGAGGTTGTGTTATACTTTATTCCTGGTAATCTTTTGCATGTTTCCTTTGTGAGTTAATTATTAATGACTGCTTTTATTTATTCTCCATCGTTTTGAGATCATTACAGCCTCCAGCTGTGACAGTGATACGATCACACTGATTTAATTAAGGCTTTTATTCACATATGAGCACAATATATTTAGTGTACTAAACAAGAAAGCTAGAACAAACCATTGCTTTTCCTGCATCATGTGACACGTTTGAGCTTCTGCTCTATGATACATATACATATGAAGAGTTCAGATGCAAAAACCTCTAAATGCCATTTGAAATTTTCTTCTTTAATGATGATTTTGTATCAAACTTGTATATTTAAGTTCAGTAATTTCACTTAAATAACAATTAATGGGTAATGATCATTGCCATTTAAGTGAAATTACTGAACTTAAATATACAAGCTTGATAAAAATGATCATTCTAGAAGAAAATTTCAAATGGCACATAGAGGCTTTTGCATCTGAACTCTTCATATATTAAAATTAGTCAACTAAGTATTCAAATAAGAGTGAGCAAATGAATAGCTTATGGATTATTATCATAAGTATCACATGTCCAGAAATTGTGTTGAAATGCTGTGAATTTCTTTATTCGAACATGTTTTGCCTCAAACTGTAAAAATGAAGTTTCCATTAAATAAGATACTACTTAATAATGAAAAACATAATATGCATTTTTATATGCAAATAACATTTAGAAACCGTTTTTGAAAATAATTATCAATAAAATAAATACTGTTACAAATAACAAGAAATGGAATATAAAAAAGTGGTAACTTAATATTTTTCAACTATATAATATTTAATCAGTAACTTCTCATTAATAAGTGAATGCACAAAAGTTTTCATCAATATTCGTGAGAATACATTTTTATATTAGTATATTAAATATATATTAGGGCTGTGCAAAAATTAATTGCGATTAATCGCATCCAAAATAAAAGTCTGTGTTTACATAATATATTTGTGTGTGCTGTATATAATTATTTTGTATATATAAATTACACACACATGCATGTATATATTTAAGAAAATGTGTTATTCATATATGAAATATTTATATTTATATAATATGGATTATGTATTTATTAATATATACAGAATTTAAGCGCAAATAATTCTTAAATATATACATGCATGCATAGGTATTTATATATACAAAATAATTATAATTAATCGCAATTAACTTTTGCACAGCCCTAATATATATATGAACACATACTTCTGTATATGAGGATTACCAGTATGAACTCCATTGACTTCAATGGATTTAATTCAGTTGAAAATTTAAACTTATAACTCACAACTGCACAAAAATGAATGAAACAGACATATTCTTTTTTAACTCCAAAACAACATCAATATTACAATACAAAATACATGTTTTGTATTATAATAATTTAAGGAAAATATATGATATCCGGTCTCGCGATGTAACGAATTGCTTTATGGCAAACTTTTACTTTCATATGAACAAAATGATGATGATAATAAACAGCTTGAATCTTCGTTTCATGCTACAGTGGGGGGGGGACATGCCCGCATAGGAAGTTATGCCCGTGGGTAGGACATCATCCCCAGGCTTTATGAACCCGCGCTCCATGCTTTCACCGACGACGCTAACATGACGTATGGATCTCTATCACTCTGTGTCGCCAGGACCCGCCCTCCTCTGCTTCTGATAGGCTTGTAACGTGTTAGAGCTGCGATCCTCTCATATGATTGGTAGGTGAAATCAACTGACTCGAAAATATTAAACCGGTCTTCAAACAGAAGAATTCTTTACATCCATGTCTGCTTTCTTGCTTGCCGTCCATGTTTGATCTATACACCTGTGCAGGGCAGTGCACAGACATTTTGAGGGGCAGAAAAGGGGCACTAAGGGGGTGGTTGTTTGTTAACACAAATTATTCAGTTATTACAACATATACAATAAAAGAGAAGACAACACACTCAAATACATTTTAGAGTTTATTGTAGATGTTTTGATAGAACATTATAATTACACACTGGCTGCTGATAAAACATTTTGGTATTTACCATTCTCTTTACAGCAAAACCTTTCTATTTGGTACCATGTCCTGAAAAATATCTTAATAATCTCTTCTTTTATGATTGGGATGTCTTTTTCAATGGCCAGAAGCAGAAGATCAGAGAGTCGTTCTTGTCCACACACATTACGAAGTGTAGTTTTCACTTCGAGAACGAGCGTTCAACAGTGGCTGGTGAGACAGGTAGTGTTGCAGAGATTTTCAGCAGCTTAAAAAGTGTTGGAAACACAACATGAGCATCAAACTCCTTCAATGTTTCCAAAATTGCATGGGCACTTGAATGAAGAGTGGAAAACTCTAAGCTCAGTCAGCAGCTGTTCTTCGTCCTCTTGAATTCTGTGAAACTCACAGAGAGTATGGGCAGCATTGAGTGCTTCAGCATCTGCAGTGTCTTTCCACTTTGATGGCTCAATCAATCAATGCAGTGACATCACAGTTCTGTCAGTGTTCCCCTTCCCTTGAAATCGCCTGTGGAGTTCCTGAATCAGGGAATCAGTACATCCTCTAAAGTCTGTGGCTGATGTGGAGCAGTACTTACATTTTATTGGTACTTTTCGCCGCCTTGCTTGTCCTGGAATCTCTTCAGGCACATTGATCCCTCTTGTCTCTGCTTGAATGGTAGCATTGTGAAATATTTCTTTGAATTTCTCTTCGGTCCTCAGTGTGTTCATGAGTGTGTTTGAGTGCTCAAATGAATAAGCGCGACGATTCAGCAGACATCTGCTTTCTTCGTCCCCCTGTCTCTGTCCTGCGCTGTGCTCACTCAGTGTGTGTGTGTGTGTGTGTGTGTGAGGGGGAGTGGCCAGCGGATAGAGCGGCAAAAGCCAATGTGTGCTTCTTTTAGCGATATGTTTAGCGATATCTTTTGCATTTCTAATCCAAACAACGTCAAACTCGGCACTGCACTTACCCGTGCCCGTAGAAAGACACTTGTCAAGTTTGAGATCCAATGGTTCGAGAGATATGCGATTAACAGACAGACAGACATTCCTGTAATTAATAGATAGATGGACAAAATAAGCTCACATAACTTACATTTGAACACGACCGGAGCCAAAAGAAAATCAGCTTTCATTTCTGCTCTGACAAGACCAGCCAAACGTTTAATGTATTATTTGCAGATATATCCATTATCTCCAAAGTCATCTCAATAGTAACATATTCAGAGGCTCATGGGTACTGTAGTATTTGGTGCCATTAGACAGAGAATCAACAGAAATTTTCCCCCCCTAAAATTAAACTGAAATATTTATAATAAAAGTTATAATATATTTATAATAAAAATAATAAAAGTGACTGTCAAACATATAGGCACCGGTTTCCACCGCTTAATTTACATAACTGCATTACGCAATTTTGTCATAGATATGATTTTCAACAGCCTCGCAGTGACTGAACAAATTCTTAAGTCATTATTATTAGAACTTAAGAAATTATTGAAGTCATTATTATGAATTTATTAAGTCATTATTAAGTCATATTGAAATCGTTATTATGAAGTCATTGTTGATCATAATTATGGCATTGTTTCTTTTACTTATGAGATACAAAGTCATAATTATGAGATATGTTCTCATTATTCTGAAAACATTTTTCTCCAAGGGGCAGAGCTGTGGTCAGGACCAAAACATAATTTTAAGCAATTTAACTTATTCACACATACGTGTATTACTTATTCATTTACCTATTCATTATTTTATCATCTATTTTGTAAGTATAACATATCAACTTAATATAAAATGTCCTGACAATCCTCTAAAATCTAGATTGTTGTTGTTCCAATGCAAAGCCCTTTTCTGCAAGTTCTGTGACTGCCAGTAGAGGGTGCTGTGGAGTAGTCATGTCTCTCTCGCTCTCTCTCTCTCTCTGTAGGTGATTCCTCTGTTTGCCGTAGAGTGTCTCCGCAGGCATAATGCACCTAATAATGTGGAGATGAAGCGATCACCCCCACACACGAAAACTAATGATTAGACACAGCACACACTTCAACATCCCTCTGTTGGATTTCTGCAAACATTTATATTTCTTACTGCAGTAGAATGAAATGTTTTCATGCTTTATATCTTTATTCTAATCTTTATTTTTACTAATAATCATGATACTGGTGCAAATAGACTATGATTTATCTTCTTGTAAAAAATTTTGTGTGGAAAATGTAATGAAAATAAATAGTTTGGTCAATCTTCTGTATCATTTGGTTATTTCGGAAGGAAAAGTTTTAAAGGTCAAAGTGCACAACAAAAGAAGTTTTGTCTCCTAGAAAGGATCGCCGTAACGAGTCGTCAGTTTCACTTCCTGATTGAACATTTACAATGTAACATGTGATCTCCATTGTCTGCCGGCGAACGACGTCTGCTGTCTGTGACCCTTGAACACTGTAGTTTTCTCTGAGACTGGAGTTTCATGCTGTTCTTCATGCTCTGGATGTGCTACAAAAGATGAGTTTTCAGAAAGATGAAATGTTTCAGACACTTGCTGCAAGCAGTCGACCAATCACAACACACTGGGCCATCTGACCAATCAGAGCAGAGCAGGCTCGTGGAAAGAAGGCGTTTACAGAGACTGTCCGAAATCTCCACTCAAACCACTACTCCCTACCTCCTATGTAGTAGTGTTAGTGACCATCGGTTGTACACTGGGGAAATGCATTCTGGGATACATTGAGTGGACTATTTAGGGTATAATAATCATCACTATACATTCGGACAGCACTACAAAATGGCGAGAGCCCACTATATAGTGAGTTGTGGGAGATTTCGGACTGTGGGAGATTACGTTGATTTATTCTTTAGAAACAAATCCATTATTATTTGCTTTTCGCTGAGTTTTGTGTTTAACATTTGAACTTTTCCATTAGCTTGACATGTTTTATACGTGTGTATGACGCGGCTGAAGACCTCGTGAATTGGTCCTGTTTTCATTCCTCGTTTCATTGCGATGCTAAAAATGGAATTGGATCCTTTCGATATAAATCTAGAAAGCTGTTCTTTTATTTCTAGCCAACATTGTATTACAGTCTCACAACTTTAAAAATATACAATTTTAGAGCATTTAGAACATTTACAAAGAAAAAAATCTAACAGCAAACATTATTCGAGAAACCACAACAACAATAAATCAGAGAAAAATAAAGTGATAGAGTGTGCTTAATCAAGAGTAGATATACCCGTATCTGAGTTCAAAACACTAGATTTCCCCCACAAATCCCCACAGGCCTTTTCTGCTGTGTCGTTAGCACCATCGGCCCAGGGTCGTGTGTGAGTTTGGTTGCAGTCCATCATTAGTGTCTCTTCCCTGGGTAAGAACAGGCTGGACTGTGTAATGCTAAAGTGAACTAGCATACTGACCCCACACTGACTCACATTCAGCTCGCCTGCTGGACTGAAGGTACAAACGCAGTTCATAAGCATCAAACAAGACTGCATTACCAAAATAACAGTAGACTATTTCACAGAACACTTGTGATGATATATTCTCATATAATTGTGTACTTTGTCTTTTTTTCCATCCCGTAGCATTGGTTTGTTATAATACTGACGGAAACAACATACCCTGCAGAAAGAGGCTTGAGATTAGCATGACTAAAAGGTGCGTGGCATCACAAGTAAGTGATTGTTTGATTGTCTCATTGTGCATTTTGGGATTGGCTAGCATATGTTGTTCTACATTCTGAAATCACGTTTAATAAGAGAGGACGATTTACTAGCTGTTACTAGCTGTTGATCATTTGCTAAACCTTCCCGCGGAGTGAAGTCGCCTGGAAACATCACTGCCGTCTCTCGAGCTTCGAGCCTTGAGGTAAATGGGTGCTAGTCTTGCTTCCGGGCGGCAGGTCGGGTGCGGACCAGCGTCTCTTGCGTGTGCGCGGTGGCTCTGAAGGCTGCAGCGGCGGCGCTGGGACGGGCGCGCGGGGCGGGGGCATCTCCGGAGCGGGTGTGGGAGTCAGAGCCAGACACACGTCCCCGGCGCTGAGCTGGCGGCACTGCAGCCCGTACAGCTGCGCGCTCCGCTGGGGACTGCAGGAAGACCAGCCGCGCTCCCGCACGAAGAACGGATACTCCGCTAACACTGTGAGGAGCTCCTGCCGGAAACAAGAGAGCACACTTCAGTGAGAGGACAACACTTCACAGACAAACACACCTGAAGAAAACGAGACGCCATTTCGCACAGAGAGAAATACAAATCATAACCCTTTGTTAGAAAACATCATTTGTTGTTACTCCGGCGCAAAATGAACCTTTGGTTTAATTACACATTGTTACCCAGTCAACCGTTATCTGAGATTTGTTTTCATGATTGCCGAATGTAAATAGTTTTATCTATAAAAACAGTTTAGCCTATACCACTATATTACCACTAACCAGGCTACAAATGGTCCCACACTAACACTGTAGCATAATAAGGGTCCCTACATTCAAACCGAATCATTGAGAACTTTGTCAGTGTCCATACAGTTTAATAAGAAGATATTTTATACACACAGTCAACTTCGCGAATACAGGAAGAAGCCATCTTTGAAAAATAGTCTCGACCAGTCGATCTACGAACACCGATTCAAGTGCGCTGGTGAGATGTGAATAAGGTGATAAGGTGAGCGCGAACAGTAGGCTACGTGTACATTAGGGGTGCACGATTCAGAAAATGTCACCGATTTTTTGTCTCAAAATTCGATTCAAAATCGATTTTCGATTCAAAAACGATTCTCGATTCAAAAAACGATTCGCAGGTCTATATAAATGTAGTTTACTTTTTCCTATGTGATTGATTGCAGTAGACATAATTTAAAAGAAAAGTTTGATATTACTTTATATGTCTTCATACAAAAATAAAAACTTTTGCAACTAAAAAGTGCAAAGTGCCAAGCTTTGGCCAGCTTTTAAATACATTTAATTCAATTTTAAAATAAAACTTAAATAAAAAGCTTTTACATTTAGCTTTAAAGTGCTGTAGTCAGATCAAACAAACAATTATGCTAAATGTGGTTTAAGGAGTAGGCCTACTTCAGCTACCAGGTTGACTGTTGAAATGTGAACTCGACTGGGCACATTGAA
>NW_024121099.1:58462708-58576533 GCF_016745375.1 Pimephales promelas | reverse complement strand
TAAAAAAGTAATGAACAAGGCACTCAAACAATACTTTTGCATATGTTCGTTAAGGCACAGCAAACTGTGAAAAGCGTATACTAAAGGCATCAGCAAACCCAGCAATCCGGCGTCTCCTCGTCAGGTCAGACTCTCCCTGCTCTGTCCATTTCGGTAACCCCAAAAACTGTATTCCATTGTTCCTATGTTTTCCATATGTATCGCGTGAGTTACTGGAGGAGTTTTTAACGCAGCAGTGACTTCCAGGCATGGTAAAACAGTGCGGTATTGCGAGAAACTCCTCTACTACCGAGCTAAAAACACACGTAGTCAATACTGTTTTGCCGTGGGAATCCTACCAACATGGCGGAAAGGGGAGGGGCTCTTTACAATGACGTCAACTCCTCATTCTCAATAGGCTTCTTGAGGGAATGACTCTTGCTGTCCTCGAAAAGTCATTAAAGACATCGTTAAAATAGTCCAAGTGACTAAAGTGGCTCAATCTTAAGTTTATCAAACGACGAGAACACTTTTTGTGCGCAAAAACAACAAAAATAACGACTTTATTTCAACTATTCGTTTATTTCTCCCTCTGCGCGAGTCAGGTTACTAGTTTAATAAAGCTCAATCAGTAGTTCTGGAGCTCATAATTAAAGCACTGTCAGGTCTGAAGAGAACCCAGTCAGATGAGTTTGTGGAAAAACCTTTTACAGTGCGTGTATATTGTTGTCTATCAATGCATTTGATAATTCTCATAAAGTAGAACTGAAATGACATTCATTACAAGATGATCAGCCAAAACATTTCAAAATGCACCAGCAGGCTATTTTTTCAGTCATGAATTTTGTCATTAAGGATTTCAATACATGTCTCGTCACACGCCTAACAAACACGTGGCAGTAATCAGAACATGATGAGTCCAGGCAGATGCTTATGGGAATTTAGTTCCTGAAGTGGTAAAGAGGACAGAAGAGTGCCCTCTGCTGGAGATCATGAGTTCTGACCAGTTTTGATCCCTTTGTTTTGTTATGTGAAATATTCAGCGCATTACTGAACTCAGCAGAACACTTGACCAATTAAGGGTAAATACTTAATGCCAAAAATTGTGTCATTATTTTCTCACCATCATATAATTTTATACCCTTAAGGTTGGTGCTTTTTCAAGGTTTTTGTCCCTCCACTGAAATGGTACGTAACCAAAACTTTGAAGATCTAAAAGGTCATAACGGTATTGTAAAATGAATCAAGCGGTTTAATCAAGGCTTGTAAAAAAAGTGATTATGTGAAAATGTTATCTCATCTCGGCAACTCGTGCATTAAAATATTCTTCAGGCACCCAGTGGAAAATACCACATGACGGGTCTTAGCACATGAACACATGAACGCAGCATTATACCCTCAGTTTCCTCTGTTCATTGATCTGTGTCGTCTTTGTATTATGAGGTTGTGTTATACTTTATTCCTGGTAATCTTCTGCATGTTTCCTTTGTGAGTTAATTATTAATGACTGCTTCTATTTATTCTCCATCGTTTTGAGATCATTACAGCCTCCAGCTGTGACAGTGATACGATCACACTGATTTAATTAAGGCTTTTATTCACATATGAGCACAATATATTTAGTGTACTAAACAAGAAAGCTAGAACAAACCATTGCTTTTCCTGGATCATGTGACACGTTTGAGCTTCTGCTCTATGATACATATACATATGAAGAGTTCAGATGCAAAAACCTCTAAATGCCATTTGAAATTTTCTTCTTTAATGATGATTTTTTTTATCAAACTTGTATATTTAAGATCAGTAATTTCACTTAAATAACAATTAATAGGTAATTATCATTGCCATTTTAAGTGAAATCACTGAACTTAAATATACAAGCTTGATAAAAATGATCATTCTAGAAGAAAATTTCAAATGGCACATAGAGGCTTTTGCATCTGAACTCTTCATATATTAAAATTAGTCAACTAAGTATTCAAATAAGAGTGAGCAAATGAATAGCTTATGGATTATTATCATAAGTATCACATGTCTAGAAATTGTGTTGAAATGCTGTGAATTTCTTTATTCGAACATGTTTTGCCTCAAACTGTAAAAATGAAGTTTCCATTAAATAAGATACTACTTAATAATGAAAAACATAATATGCATTTTTATATGCAAATAACATTTAGAAACCGTTTTTGAAAATAATTATCAATAAAATAAATACTGTTACAAATAACAAGAAATGGAATATAAAAAAGTGGTAACTTAATATTTTTCAACTATATAATATTTAATCAGTAACTTCTCATTAATAAGTGAATGCACAAAAGTTTTCATCAATATTCGTGAGAATACATTTTTATATTAGTATATTAAATATATATTAGGGCTGTGCAAAAATTAATTGCGATTAATCGCATCCAAAATAAAAGTCTGTGTTTACATAATATATTTGTGTGTGCTGTATATAATTATTTTGTATATATAAATTACACACACATGCATGTATATATTTAAGAAAATGTGTTATTCATATATGAAATATTTATATTTATATAATATGGATTATGTATTTATTAATATATACAGAATTTAAGCGCAAATAATTCTTAAATATATACATGCATGCATAGGTATTTATATATACAAAATAATTATAATTAATCGCAATTAACTTTTGCACAGCCCTAATATATATATGAACACATACTTCTGTATATGAGGATTACCAGTATGAACTCCATTGACTTCAATGGATTTAATTCAGTTGAAAATTTAAACTTATAACTCACAACTGCACAAAAATGAATGAAACAGACATATTCTTTTTTAACTCCAAAACAACATCAATATTACAATACAAAATACATGTTTTGTATTATAATAATTTAAGGAAAATATATGATATCCGGTCTCGCGATGTAACGAATTGCTTTATGGCAAACTTTTACTTTCATATGAACAAAATGATGATGATAATAAACAGCTTGAATCTTCGTTTCATGCTACAGTGGGGGGGGGACATGCCCGCATAGGAAGTTATGCCCGTGGGTAGGACATCATCCCCAGGCTTTATGAACCCGCGCTCCATGCTTTCACCGACGACGCTAACATGACGTATGGATCTCTATCACTCTGTGTCGCCAGGACCCGCCCTCCTCTGCTTCTGATAGGCTTGTAACGTGTTAGAGCTGCGATCCTCTCATATGATTGGTAGGTGGAATCAATTGACTCGAAAATATTAAACCGGTCTTCAAACAGAAGAATTCTTTACATCCATGTCTGCTTTCTTGCTTGCCGTCCATGTTTGATCTATACACCTGTGCAGGGCAGTGCACAGACATTTTGAGGGACAGAAAAGGGGCACTAAGGGGGTGGTTGTTTGTTAACACAAATTATTCAGTTATTACAACATATACAATAAAAGAGAAGACAACACACACTCAAATACATTTTAGAGTTTATTGTAGATGTTTTGATAGAACATTATAATTACACACTGGCTGCTGATAAAACATTTTGGTATTTACCATTCTCTTTACAGCAAAACCTTTCTATTTGGTACCATGTCCTGAAAAATATCTTAATAATCTCTTCTTTTATGATTGGGATGTCTTTTTCAATGGCCAGAAGCAGAAGATCAGAGAGTCGTTCTTGTCCACACACATTACGAAGTGTAGTTTTCACCAGCTTCAACTTCGAGAACGAGCGTTCAACAGTGGCTGGTGAGACAGGTAGTGTTGCAGAGATTTTCAGCAGCTTAAAAAGTGTTGGAAACAACATGAGCATCAAACTCCTTAAATGTTTCCAAAATTGCATGGGCACTTGAATGAAGAGTGGAAAACTCTAAGCTCAGTCAGCAGCTGTTCTTCGTCCTCTTGAATTCTGTGAAACTCACAGAGAGTATGGGCAGCATTGAGTGCTTCAGCATCTGCAGTGTCTTTCCACTTTGATGGCTCAATCAATCAATGCAGTGACATCACAGTTCTGTCAGTGTTCCCCTTCCCTTGAAATCGCCTGTGGAGTTCCTGAATCAGGGAATCAGTACATCCTCTAAAGTCTGTGGCTGATGTGGAGCAGTACTTACATTTTATTGGTACTTTTCGCCGCCTTGCTTGTCCTGGAATCTCTTCAGGCACATTGATCCCTCTTGTCTCTGCTTGAATGGTAGCATTGTGAAATATTTCTTTGAATTTCTCTTCAGTCCTCAGTGTGTTCATGAGTGTGTTTGAGTGCTCAAATGAATAAGCGCGACGATTCAGGCAGCAAATCTGCTTTCTTCGTCCCCCTGTCTCTGTCCTGCGCTGTGCTCACTCAGTGTGTGTGTGTGTGTGTGTGTGTGTGTGTGAGGGGGAGTGGCCAGCGGATAGAGCGGCAAAAGCCAATGTGTGCTTCTTTTAGCGATATGTTTAGCGATATCTTTTGCATTTCTAATCCAAACAACGTCAAACTCGGCACTGCACTTACCCGTGCCCGTAGAAAGACACTTGTCAAGTTTGAGATCCAATGGTTCGAGAGATATGCGATTAACAGACAGACAGACATTCCTGTAATTAATAGATAGATGGACAAAATAAGCTCACATAACTTACATTTGAACACGACCGGAGCCAAAAGAAAATCAGCTTTCATTTCTGCTCTGACAAGACCAGCCAAACGTTTAATGTATTATTTGCAGATATATCCATTATCTCCAAAGTCATCTCAATAGGAACATATTCAGAGGCTCATGGGTACTGTAGTATTTCGTGCCATTAGACAGAGAATCAACAGAATTTTTTTCCCCCCAAAATTAAACTGAAATATTTATAATAAAAGTTATAATATATTTATAATAAAAATAATAAAAGTGACTGTCAAACATATAGGCAACGGTTTCCACCGCTTAATTTACATAACTGCATAACAATTACACAATTTTCTCATAGATATGATTTTCAACAGCCTCGCAGTGACTGAACAAATTCACAAGTCATTATTATTAGAACTTAAGAAATTATTGAAGTCATTATTATGAATTTATTAAGTCGTTATTATGAAGTCATTGTTGATCATAATTATGGCATTGTTTCTTTTACTTATGAGATATAAAGTCATAATTATGAGATATGTTCTCATTATTCTGAAAACATTTTTCTCCAAGGGGCAGAGCTGTGGTCAGGACCAAAACATAATTTTAAGCAATTTAACTTATTCACACATACGTGTATTACTTATTCATTTACCTATTCATAATTTTATCATCTATTTTGTAAGTATAACATATCAACTTAATATAAAATGTCCTGACAATCCTCTAAAATCTAGATTGTTGTTGTTCCAATGCAAAGCCCTTTTCTGCAAGTTCTGTGACTGCCAGTAGAGGGTGCTGTGGAGTAGTCATGTCTCTCTCTCTCTCTCTCTCTCTGTAGGTGATTCCTCTGTTTGCCGTAGAGTGTCTCCGCAGGCATAATGCACCTAATAATGTGGAGATGAAGCGATCACCCCCACACACGAAAACCAATGATTAGACACAGCACACACTTCAACATCCCTCTGTTGGATTTCTGCAAATAACAATAACATTTATATTTCTTACTGCAGTAGAATGAAATGTTTTCATGCTTTATATCTTTATTCTAATCTTTATTCTTACTAATAATCATGATACTGGTGCAAATAGACTATGATTTATCTTCTTGTAAAAATTTTTGTGTGGAAAATGTAATGAAAATAAATAGTTTGGTCAATCTTCTGTATCATTTGGTTATTTCAGAAGGAAAAGTTTTAAAGGTCAAAGTGCACAACAAATGAAGTTTTGTCTCCTAAAAGAAAGGATCGCCGTAACGAGTCGTCAGTTTCACTTCCTGATTGAACATTTACAGTGTAACATGTGATCTCCATTGTCTGCCGGCGAACGACGTCTGCTGTCTGTGACCCTTGAACACTGTAGGTTTCTCTGAGACTGGAGTTTCATGCTGTTCTTCATGTTATTTCTGCTCTGGATGTGCTACAAAAGATGAGTTTTCAGAAAGATGAAATGTTTCAGACACTTGCTGCAAGCAGTCGACCAATCACAACACACTGGGCCATCTGACCAATCAGAGCAGAGCAGGCTCGTGGAAAGAAGGGGTTTACAGAGACTGTCCGAAATCTCCACTCACCACTACTCCCTACCCCCTATGTAGTAGTGTTAGTGACCATCGGTTGTACACTGGGGAAATGCATTCTGGGATACATTGAGTGGACTATTTAGGGTATAATAATCATCACTATACATTCGGACAGCACTACAAAATGGCGAGCCCACTATATAGTGAGTTGTGGGAGATTTCGGACTGTGGGAGATTACGTTGATTTATTCTTTAGAAACAAATCCATTATTATTTGCTTTTCGCTGAGTTTTGTGTTTAACATTTGAACTTTTCCATTAGCTTGACATGTTTTATACGTGTGTATGACGCGCCTGAAGACCTCGTGAATTGGTCCTGTTTTCATTCCTCGTTTCATTGCGATGCTAAAAATGGAATTGGATCCTTTCGATATAAATCTAGAAAGCTGTTCTTTTATTTCTAGCCAACATTGTATTACAGTCTCACAACTTTAAAAATATACAATTTTAGAGCATTTAGAACATTTACAAAGAAAAAAATCTAACAGCAAACATTATTCGAGAAACCACAACAACAATAAATCAGAGAAAAATAAAGTGATAGAGTGTGCTTAATCAAGAGTAGATATACCCGTATCTGAGTTCAAAACACTAGATTTCCCCCACAAATCCCCACAGGCCTTTTCTGCTGTGTCGTTAGCACCATCGGCCCAGGGTCGTGTGTGAGTTTGGTTGCAGTCCATCATTAGTGTCTCTTCCCTGGGTAAGAACAGGCTGGACTGTGTAATGCTAAAGTGAACTAGCATACTGACCCCACACTGACTCACATTCAGCTCGCCTGCTGGACTGAAGGTACAAACGCAGTTCATAAGCATCAAACAAGACTGCATTACCAAAATAACAGTAGACTATTTCACAAACACTTGTGATGATATATTCTCATATAATTGTGTACTTTGTCTTTTTTTCCATCCCGTAGCATTGGTTTGTTATAATACCGACGGAAACAACATACCCTGCAGAAAGAGGCTTGAGATTAGCATGACTAAAAGGTGCGTGGCATCACAAGTAAGTGATTGTTTGATTGTCTCATTGTGCATTTTGGGATTGGCTAGCATATGTTGTTCTACATTCTGAAATCACGTTTAATAGGAGAGGACGATTTACTAGCTGTTACTAGCTGTTGATCATTTGCTAAACCTTCCCGCGGAGTGAAGTCGCCTGGAAACATCACTGCCGTCTCTCGAGCTTCGAGCCTTGAGGTAAATGGGTGCTAGTCTTGCTTCCAGGCGGCAGGTCGGGTGCGGACCAGCGTCTCTTGCGTGTGCGCGGTGGCTCTGAAGGCTGCGGCGGTGGCGCTGGGACGGGCGCGCGGGGCGGGGGCATCTCCGGAGCGGGTGTGGGAGTCAGAGCCAGACACACGTCCCCGGCGCTGAGCTGGCGGCACTGCAGCCCGTACAGCTGCGCGCTCCGCTGGGGACTGCAGGAAGACCAGCCGCGCTCCCGCACGAAGAACGGATACTCCGCTAACACTGTGAGGAGCTCCTGCCGGAAACAAGAGAGCACACTTCAGTGAGAGGACAACACTTCACAGACAAACACACCTGAAGAAAACGAGACGCCATTTCACACAGAGAGAAATACAAATCATAACCCTTTGTTAGAAAACATCATTTGTTGTTACTCCGGCGCAAAATGAACCTTTGGTCTAATTACACATTGTTACCCAGTCAACCGTTATCTGAGATTTGTTTTCATGATTGCCGAATGTAAATAGTTTTATCTATAAAAACAGTTTAGCCTATACCACTATATTACCACTAACCAGGCTCAAAATGGTCCCACACTAACACTGTAGCATAATAAGGGTCCCTACATTCAAACCGAATCATTGAGAACTTTGTCAGTGTCCATACAGTTTAATAAGAAGATATTTTATACACACAGTCAACTTCGCGAATACAGGAAGAAGCCATCTTTGAAAAATAGTCTCGACCAGTCGATCTACGAACACCGATTCAAGTGCGCTGGTGAGATGTGAATAAGGTGATAAGGTGAGCGCGAACAGTAGGCTACGTGTACATTAGGGGTGCACGATTCAGAAAATGTCACCGATTTTTTGTCTCAAAATTCGATTCAAAATCGATTTTCGATTCAAAAACGATTCTCGATTCAAAAAACGATTCGCAGGTCTATATAAATGTAGTTTACTTTTTCCTATGTGATTGATTGCAGTAGACATAATTTAAAAGAAAAGTTTGATATTACTTTATATGTCTTCATACAAAATATACAACTTTTGCAACTAAAATGTGCAAAGTGCTAAGCTTTGGCCAGCTTTTAAATACATTTAATTCAATTTTAAAATAAAACTTAAATAAAAAGCTTTTACATTTAGCTTTAAAGTGCTGTAGTCAGATCAAACAAACAATTATGCTAAATGTGGTTTAAGGAGTAGGCCTACTTCAGCTACCAGGTTGACTGTTGAAATGTGAACTCGACTGGGCACATTGAACTCCCTAAAAATATATACTAATTTCATAGAACCCTTGCGAAAATATTTTAAATAGATTTAAAAAAGCCACCGCTACTGGTAACATCTATGGTTAGATTGATTTGTTTACATCCAGTGAAGTCGTTCATAGGCGCGTAATTTGCGGGTATCTCCAGTTAACTAGCAGAGCATTCATTTAGGTCGCTATTAAATAAGAGACCTGTTGTTTTTGAAATCAAGCTGAGCGCTCGTGTCCGCTGCGATATACAGTGTTCTCTGTGGCTCGCGCAGTCTTCTCTCGGACGCACGCTTCAATCTATCCCCGTTGTGGAGACTCCGGTGAAATCTCAAAATAAAATGCACACAAACGTGATGAACATATTCGGTTTTGATGAGAGAGAGAAAAAACTATACGAGTGCGGTTCAGAACCCGTCACCTCTGACACGCTTGGCAAAAGATCTACAGAACTCAAACATAAGATCTGCGGATCGATGAATTTATTTACGGGTTGAGCAGAGTGGCTGCACAGTTTGACCAGCGGGCGGCAAGAACTTGCAATAACTATTTATCAGACCGGCCCTCGCAGCCTCGAAACCATAGAAACACTACCGGACCACCGGTAAAAGTCCCAACTCACCCGATTGCCACTCCGCCCCTGCACGCCATTAAAAAATATAGCCTATATGAATCGATTTTTGGAATTCTATTAATCGATTCTGAATCGGTAAAGATTGAATCGCGATTCAAATGTGAATCGATTTTTTTGCACACCCCTAGTGTACATAATGAAGAGAAGAAAACGGTTCGTGTTTGTGTTTCTTCTGGAAACAACGGACCATATGAGATTCTGCACAGTTCAGCGCACTTGGATCGGCGTTCGTAGATCGACTGGTAGAGACTATTTTTCAAAGATGGCTTCTTCCTGTATTCGCGAAGTTGACTGTGTGTATAAAATATCTGCTTATTAAACCGTATGGACACTGACAAAGTTCTCAATGCTTCGGTTTGAATGTAGGGACCCTTGTTATGCTATCCTGTTACTGTGGGGCTATTTTGAGCCTTGTTAGTCGTAATAACAAGCGATTTTTACTTGTCATTACTCTATGCCCTATATACTAGCATTATACTAGCGTTATAGGCTAAACTGTTTTTAGAGATAAAACTGTTTACATTCGGCAATCATGAAAACAAATCTCAGATAACGGTTGACTAGGTAGCAATGTGTAATTAGACCAAAGGTTCATTTTGCGCCGGAGTTGTCCTTTAAGTAAGACTGTGTCCTAACTACACGCGACGTGTCACAAAAGACGTGTTTTCCGTGTTAATCAGCGTGTTTGTCCTAGGCAGCCGCAATGGCGACACGCAACGAACCTATTTTAGAAGCGGATTTTTCTGCGATGTCGCGTTGGAACAACTAACACAAAGTGATAATCTCACATGTGCTTTATTTAATGCTAAAAGCGTGTAATGTGACTTTGAAACGCAACAATTCACCGCAGATCTTAAAATTAAACAAATGGAAACAAGAACGTTCAAACTGTCAACAAACAAGTGCATTCTTTGAGAAAGATTCTTGTAGTAACTCAGTAGCCTATGTATTTTTAATAATGTTTAAATTGTGTAATATTTGTGAATTTGATCATGTAAGCCTATATTTTCTTGCGAGTGTCGTCAAGATTACTTGCCGCAAGACTCCGCCCACACGCTCTTCTGATTGGCTGTAGGTTTGATTGATCTCATGATGTGGACAGACACATCCCAGACAGCAAACTGACATTGAATCAACGTGGAAACGACGTCTCTCATGACATTGAAACAACGTTGATTTTGCTCATCGAATTAACGTTGAACCAACGTCAGACGCGGCATTCTTCAAAGCTAAATGAAAATCGAAAATTGGTTTGCTTTCATAACGTTGAAACAACGCGTTGATTTCAAGTTGATTTTCCGTTAGTTTTGAAAGAATGACGCGTCTGACGTTGGTTCAACGTTAATTCGATGAGCAAAACAATGTCAGATCAACGTTGTTTCGATGTCATATTTCCACGTTGATTCAATGTCAGTTTGCTATCTGGGATTATTTGTTGCTGGAATCTTATCGCATCGCGTCTGGTTAGGACAAGGTATAAGGCCGCATACGTCATCACATAAAAATCTCCTTTCCTAATCAGCACTTGTTCTTTCTATCAATTTTCAGTTAAAACTCATGAAAATAATGTTGGACCAACACTAGTGGAATGAGTAAACTTCTGCTTTGCCAACTGAAGTTGACTGCACACAGTGAAATGATTTCTCTCACAAAAAGCCTGTTTTTCCACACGCCTGGCGTATGTTTTCAATGGGAGCGCCCTGAGCGTCTTTTACTGGTCGCCGAGAGTTGAAAAATGTTCACAAAACATTCACAGTGGAGGAGGGGCGGGGCTAAACTGTATAACGACATCAACCAGCAGAGCTGACCCAACAAAATGGATGAAAATTTAATTTTTAGTATGAAACAAATTACCTGCAAAATCAGTTACAAGTAAACTATGCTGCGGATATATATATATATATATATATATATATAAATGTTTCAACGAAAAATACGCTGCGCTGCCAAAACGCTCTCAAGTGCCCAAAGCACGGCGTCTTCAGCAGAGCGTCTGGCGTTTTCAGCTGGATAAAAGCGCTTTGGTGGACACACGGCCTAAGAATTGGTTAACTGGTTGAAGAGTGCTGGTGGTGCCTCAACTAAATTAGCGCTTTTGTTCGCTTGGCAGCCAAAGACAACAGAAACTGGTTTGGCACCGAAACCTCTTGCAGGAGCTCGAGTGCTCAAATGCTCTCTGAGAAAGAACTGCTGTTTGTACCCATCGGGGCTAAAGGCACATTTGACTTTATTCTCCTTTAAAGCACTAGATGGCACTCAAAGTCAGCTCAGCACTTTTCTTAAAACAAGATTTCACTTTTCTTAAACTTTAGTTATTGTGTCATGTTGCTGATTAAACATAAACAACATCTGCGAAGTTACAACTCTCAAAGTTTAAAGCAAAGGGATATATTTGCTTTTAAAGGAATCAATTTCTAAGAACTACAGCAAACGGCCGATAAGGACTACACGACATTCCTCCAGGGTTGCGGACGTCACTAACCCAATATTTACATAAACCCCTCCTCAGAGGAGAAGACTAAATAAAGTGGGCGAGTCCATGTTATATTGTTTGGAGAAGAGTTGCTGTGGTATAGTAGGCTGGAGTGTTGTTGCCGCAATGCCTTCGAAACGCTGTTTTAATTTCATCCTGATTGCAGGTCCGCTTTGTTCAGCCTTCCTGGGGACGGGGGAGTTAGGAATCAATGGTTACGTTTTATTTTTAACTCGGTCCCTCATAATTATTTCCCAAATCTCGCACGCGCTCTTCATTTTACGGAGGAAAGCTTCCACAATCTTTGCGAGTTCAATGCAGGATTCGCACATAGTTAAAGCCAATGTTTAGCGTTCATTTTGATAATTAATAGTTATTAGTTCTGGTGAACGATATTTGACAATCGTTCTAAAAACGGCACCATACAGTCAGTCATAACAGCGTATCTAAAAAGTATGACAACAACAAAAAACAAACTATTCTGAAACGTCGTTTAACAGCCATTCTTGAACAAGTTCTGCTCGATCATCTTCACTAACATTGGCTGGGTTCGATTCGGGCTCATATTGGTATGGTTTTATTGATGTCATAAAGGTAAGGCGTAACGTTTCCGAAAAACGTGCACCGGACGGTTAGCCAATCCAGAGCCATATAGAGAGATCTGAGCCACAACACACTGGGCCAGTGAACCAATCTGAGCCCATTGCGTATTTTGGAGGGACTGGATCCATAGATCCCGGAAACCATCCCACCGTTTTTTCAAGGAGGGACAGAGCAGTGTAGAATAAAGGTAATATATGAAAAATAATGACATGTAATTTTGTTCATGGTAAATAAAGCAACAGTTTTTCAATAAGAGAAGAATATGTAAATTATGGTATTTGGGGTGAAAGACAAGAAACAGCCGTCTGACTTTTCCATTTGTTGACATGACATGGTTAGACTCAAATGATAATTAACACACATTAAGTTTTGGGTGTCCACCTTAGAGATAATCACTATTTATAATGAAACTATAATATTTAAAAATATATATAATTTATAATAATAAATAATAAAATGTCATATTTATTGTTAACTGTAAAGCTACATTAAATTATTATGGGATCTCAATTTATTGCTTTCAGAACTTTTAATTTATAAAATAATTTTATTTCTGTATTTTTAATATGAACATATTTTAATGACAGTATATTTATTGTACAAAAAAAAAAGAATCAATTAATAAAAATAAACAGAAAACGTTGCTAAAGCACTTCTACTAGCCAAAATGAAAAACATCTGAAATAAGCCAGGTTATCTAAATCAAAGTTTAGACTGAAATATGCTTATTGTAAAATATCATTCTCAAAGACTGAATCACTTTTTTACATCAATCATCGTTTTGCAGATGAACCAGAAACAACATATGTTTATTTAGTTGTAAAGTCCAAATATAGCTCGCTCCAAAATGAATGTTTAACATCAGCAGACAGGCTGTCGGTTCATAAAGTGAGCTAACTTTATTTTCTTCAGTTGATGTCTATTATAAAAGGCCAAACCGTTCTCAATCATGATCCAAAATTTCTATGCCAGCATAACTGTAATAATCTCTAATGCTCAAAGTATTCAATTGTATTGAGCAGGGGAAAATTTAAGTATTCAAATTCCTTGAACCTATTTAACCTTGGTGAGTATTTCTAACTTTTTGTGTTTTTTTGATGATAAACTGACACATTTTAAGTAACCAGAATTGTTACTGGTTTGAGTTTAGTGAACTGTCTTCACTATCTTGGCTGGGGTTTAAAAGACACCTGATATTCAGTAATGTTATCGATCCGACAGCACTGGATGAGGAAAATCGAGCTGGATGTTGATATCACTGCTTTATAGATTAATCAAATTAATTTCACCACTGAACTGACTCAATCTCAAAAATGACACTGTTGTCTTCTGTAGAGCTGGAATTGTATCTAAACTTTGTGACGTTAATACGGCCGTTTTTCGTTTTTGTTAATTCTTGTACATTTTTGGCGTCTTCTGGGGATATTTTAACATCTATATTTGCTGTCCTTCTGAATCTCTCTTGAAATCCTTTTTTCCTGATCCTGAGCCTTGGCTAAATGTGACCAATGAGCAATCGCTAGTGGAACGAGCTGGGAAGAAGACAAACGCAAGGTTTCTTATGCAGTTATTTGGTGTTATCAGCATTTTGTTTAAGGGATTATCATTAAGGAACAAAAATCAATATATTCTCTTCAGCAATCCTATTGCTAGAGTTTATCCTCTCGCCACCCTTGAGACCTGTGAACAATGTCCTATATATAGAGTTTCATACAGTTTCTTTGACTCTTAGTATGAATTTGTTTGCCTTAAAGTTATCTATAAGATACTGTGCTCCAAAACAGACAAATCATTATATTTAATATATTTCTATAAAGCACGATAATAACAAAGCAGTGTTTATTTTACTCTGATACTTTATTCACATCTCACACATCTTGGATCTTCAATCAAAAGGCTTTTTTTTTTTTTGCAACGGGACGTTTTTTTATATAATGTATTTCTAATAAAAATACAAATGTGATATATTTCACCTTACAAGAAATGTGGACACAAAAATGGCTAAACAAAAAAATTTATGTATACAGCCATATTATATATTAAAGCACAGACTGTTTTTTTCTTTTTTTCAATCAATCTTTCTTTAATTTAATTAGCATCAAACAAACAGTATAATTATTGTCCACAGTGATAAAAAGACTGCTTGTAGATTGTTAAATAAATTAAATAATGATTGCACAGTAGGTGGCGGTATGCACTAAGAATGTAAATCAGCATTAAACAAAAGAAGAAGGAAGAAGAAGAGGTATGGCATCCGTTTGTCTGGTCTCCGAGTCTTATACTCCGGGCTGACCGAACTTATAGTTCTCCAGAACACAGTTTTGGAAACTGCATATCATGAGTTAGCAAGGTTTGGGTTAATCGCCTGAGAGTTCAGGCTATATGTGATGGTAAGCTAACTTTTTTCTGGAATACCTCCCAGATCACATTTTCTGCCCAATCAAACGCTCTCTAGAATCAGAAGTGTCCCGCTCCCTACATTATTGAAGATGCAGAGGCTGTGGCTCGATATGTCGTGTTCTGAACTCGCATTTCAGTGGTAATGACATCAGCACATTCAATAACTCGTAACTGTGTGCCTTTCAAGGGGCTTCAGACATTAGGAGTCTAAGTAACCTTTTCCATTACCTGGAAGACATCAAGTATTGGAAGGCATGTTGCTACTTTAACATGGACAAAAAATGTACTATGCCAAAGGGAACTTTACTGGATCCATACCTTGGACGCCTTACATCCTAAAGGTTTAAATGTGGACTTTGACATGAGTGTCATGCTTTAGTCATAGCTGTATTGATTTTTTGTTCCTTCTTTAAGTCTTGAATACTGCAGTTTATGACGGTGTTTCTGATGTTTTTGCAGTCTCCATGTACTTATATTGTAAGCAGGAATGAATGTGTGGGTATATTTGTATATGTACCTATATTTGTGTATACTTTTTGTATATATTCACGTCTGTTTCTTGTATTTTTCACTTTTTCACTTCTTCACTTAAGTGAAGTTAGGGTTGATCACCTTAAAAAACTACAACTCCCACCAGTGGACTACAACTGTCCCTACATAGCCTCTGCAGGTGTGGGTTATCACTGTTGATTGTCCTAGTTGAACATAGTCAAATGGAAGGTAACATTTTGTTTGTGTATGCCCTGAGGATGGTTGTATCACCGAAAGCTTGGCATTAAATTTGGCTTGAAGGACTCAAGTGTGCAGACAATTTGTTCTTTTGGTTGTCAAGTGTTATCTGTCTGGCACCTTGTTTGCCGTGAGTGCGGTGAAACTCTTTCACATAACATGGACAAAAAATGTAAAAGATCTTGGTGTTGTTTTTCAACCATCAACAAAACGCAAACACATTTAGTCATAAAGGATCTGAAAAAGTGGCCCATGCTTTAATTTAGTTTGTGCAATACAGTGATACTTTATCAGCTGCGCAAAGAACCTCCAACACAATTGTTTTACTCATGCTTTTGTTTTCAGTTTTCATTTAGTTTTAGATTTCAAAACTCCCTTCGTTATTATCATTTTGCACCCATGGTTTGAGTTCTGTAGACATGTTTGTTGTGCTAGACTCACCTGAGTGTTGCGGTCTGTGAGTAAGACCTGCAAGTGGTTGAAGCCGTACGTGGGTCCTGGCGAGATCAGCAGAATAGTGCAGGTGCTCAGGTGAAACTCAGGCAAGGTGTCAGCACTGCGTAAGAAGTCCTCCGTCTTCAGCTCCTCCACCCTCTTCAGATGGCCACCAGCCAGCTCGATCAGTGAACCTTTGGCAAAATGAGGTAGGACCGCAGAAGGGGGCGGGTCAGGGCCAGTGAGCACAGCGACGGGAGGGCGGTAGGACCCTGCAGAGGCGTCCCATTCTGTCTCCATCCCATGGCTGTTCTGGTGGCTTTGCAGGGAGTACTGAGAATTCCTTGGGGAACAGGACACAGAAGGACTCAGTTGTGGATATGCTTGAGGGTTCTGGTGAGCAGAAGGGCAAAGGGACCCCAGAGCATAATAAATCTGAGCTCCAGCCTGAGAGGCACTAACACCAAAATGGTCCTGAGAAGTGACGGTCTTTCCTGTCTTTGCGTCTGACGAGGGGGGCATTGGAGCTTTGGGTGTTCCCCGGCTGTCCCTGTCCCATGAGGAATGTGCAGTTGTGTTCTCTCGTGGCAGAAGGGTCTGTCTTGTTGTATTGTCCTGTCTTCTCCTGCCATTGGCATGTGTACCATCCAACCTGCTCGCATTGTCGTTCCCACAGTCATCGCAAGAGGGCACTCTCCTGCTAGGCCTGCTGTCTGGGCTATCAACACCATTGGGCCGTCTGCCTTGGTACCTGAGTCTGCTGTCAGGGAGGGGGTCGTGGGGATACGCCGTAGGCTGTGGAAAGAGATTGGGGGAGAAGAGAGACGAGCTGTAGTCTCGCCGACTGGGGCCGTAGGACCACATTTCCCTGGACTCGGCTGTGTAGACGCTTTTGAACGTGGGCATAGAGATGAGTGGTTGCACACTGATGGGGGGGTTGTCACTGCTCAGCCAGCGAGAGTGGTGGGGAATGGTATGCTCCAGTCCCCCATCCATACCCCGTCCACACAACGTTTCTCTCCAGGGTGCCGAAGATGACCCTCGCCGCTCTCCCACCTGGACCGGCAGGTACGAGTGATGCATGCCAGGGGTGTAGGACACGTGCCAAGGCAACGACAGAGAATAAGGGGGCAGCATGGGGGGAGCGGGCGGTAGAAGATCCCCACTCTCTCTGTGACCCTCGGTGGAGTGATGCTGCCGTCGGCTTCGGAAAGGGGCAGGGGGTTTGAAGTCATCCTCCGGAGCCGGTTGATCTGACGAGCCCTGTCGGGACTCCCGCTTTTTTGGGGGGAGACACTCCTTGCTGCGGTCTGGGCTTGGATTCATGTGACAATCCCCCGGGCCTTCTGGGCCACACTAGGTTACATGGGCTGGGGAAAACAAGGGGCTAGGAGAGATCAGTTTTCTCCTGCTGATCAGCATCACGCACACAACGTGTCACTCACGGCCACGGCCAGAACTCCCACTCACCTGAGAGGAGAAAGTGCAAGAAAAAATTACGTTACTGACCTCTTGCTTGGCACACGACAAAAACATCAATGCAGGCCCTTAATACAGTATTTTGCAAGTTTAAAATCTACATCCTAGCATATTGACCACATATTTAGTTTTAGTACAAGATTAAGTTCATTTTAAAGAGTTGTTCATACACTTGCTGTGGCATTTACAGGGGTTGGACAATGAAACTGAAACACTGGCCAGTGTTGGAGGTTTCACATCTATATGCCTGGCGCCCAATCTTCAGAGTGAAGCACGGGTGGATCAGTGATGGTTTGAGCTCCAATATCATGACAATCCTGATTGTATTTGATGGACACGACACTGCCGAGGACTACCAAACCCTTCTGGAGGATCA
Source organism: Pimephales promelas (assembly GCF_016745375.1). Next base: position 58,558,833 of record NW_024121099.1, on the reverse strand, counting down.
TGAGCACCTGATGCTCAAACCGCTCAAACCGCAAGATCATGCACCAACACACACAGCAAGACTTGTGACAGAAGGGTTTGATGAAGATTGAACATCTCCCATGGTCTGACAGTCACCAGATCTGAATATTATTGAGGTGTTTTGGAGGAGCGAGTCCACCAGCATCATATAGTGACCTGGACACTGTTCTGGAAGAGGAACGGCTCATAATCCCTCTGGTCACTGTGAAGGACTTCTATCTGTCAATTGGTGCTGTATTTGGATGCAAAATGAGGCCCTCACCATTCTAACAAATTATTGTGTTGTAAAACCAGGTGTTTCAGTTTCATTGTCCAACCCCGTGTATATATGATTATCTTCTCTTCTGTAGAACATCGGTTTTGTGGGCTTTTTAGTGGGAGCAATAAATTGGACGACTGAGACCTAAATAAAACATCCATATGGTTATCACTATATTGCTGTTGAGGTACCAACAAACAAACTAAACATATACTGATACACAAACGCTCGAGAAACATTTTCTCACCCACACACATACCGATATGGCAAGAGACTACGGTTCTTAAATAGGATGCCTCTGCTCATTAAACTGTGATGGGAATCTCCAGACTTATTCCAGAATTGTTCAATAACTGCTACTGTAGTGATAGGATAAACTACCTCATGATTGAAGTTCACTGTGGGATATGCAGGATCCAAGAACACACACCAAAAAACCGAGGCTCCTTAAAGCAGTAAAATATGCTTGTTTCAGTCACACCTTCCTGTGGGGCAGTGTCTCTAATGTCAATCCAACACTCCTTAGACACTTCTATTTTACTGCGGTGCGCTGCCAGCACATCTGGTCTCTTTCTCAACGCCTGTCTACCACACTGTCTGTATGCACTGAACCCGATACCCTGCTGCTGTTTCCATGGAAACTGAGTCCATACATCTACAGTGACCAAAGAAGGCTAAGAGGACTATATAGGGATTCTCTCGGAAAATGTAGGCCGTCAAACTGTTCAGAACTTACATCACATCAGATCAAGCTGCTGAAATAAGTTTAAAGGGGTGATGAACTGAGAAATCAAAATTTCCTTGAGCTTTTGACATCTAAGAGGTCATCATATTATAAGAATATCCTGTAAGTTTCAGAACTGAAAACGTCCTTGTTAGTCCAATAAAAGCTTTTATTGACACCAGCCTCAAGAAAACGACTCGTTTTTCAAAGTGGGGAACTATGACGTCAAAGAGGATAAAACCCCACCCCCGCAGAAGAAGATCAACGCCTACTTCAACACGGCCGGTTTAGCCCCGCCCACCGATTCGCGCATTACACGCATAGCTAAATAACATAGATGCCTACCTCGTGATGACAAACCGGATCGATCTACCGAGCGATACAGAATATAGTGCAGTGCCTGGTTGTGGAAGAAGACAGTTGATCTATAAGCTTCCTCTGGATTCCTATAGGACTGCATGGATAAACTTTATTTTTAATGACGTTCCAGCTGATGAGGTAAAACATCGTCCGTCTGTTCGCTTCATTTCTCTGAGGATTGTTTTGTAAACAAGACTGGATTTGCAGAGCGATTAAGAGTAAAGAACGGTGCTGTGCCGTCTGTATTGGATCTGACAGGAATGGTGCAACACACGGACTCTGGGTCGAACATGTATGGGTGAATCCGGTTGCCATTTGACAACATTGGACGTTTCAAAACAATTTCCCCCAAGAGCATCGACGGGTGAGTCGAAACTCATTATAATATGCAAAACTGTTCTCCACTCACAGCAGTGGGCGTTTACTTCCAAGTCTTCAGTGCGAGACGCCCATAAAAACCGAGCGTTTTTGAGCTAGGCTCAAAACTAGACTATTACTGATTCAATATTAATGCAAAAACCAAGCGAACGTCATAATTTGACCTCAGACAACAGTTCATGGCCCCTTTAAGAGAAGTTTGTGCAGTCTGAGCGTTGACATTAGATGGAGACCATTTATGATTATTTTCACAACTCTCAAGTTATAGTGCAATTTGTTGAGAAAAAAATTACTTGAATAATAAATGTGTTAGTAAGTTTTTCATAAGAAAAAAAATGTTCAGCTGTGCTTACAAATGCTTTGTTTTTTATAGTGTTTAAACATTTTTTATGCATCATTGGTACTGTACTAGTATGTAAAGTAATTAAATAACACATCATGTTTGTTATATCTCTGAATGCTGCACATTTGAACACATTTTCAAGATGAAGTAGAGAAATCCTGAATTAGACATAATCATGTTACTCCAGCAGACATTTAAATATTAAAATAATAAAAATATAGGTTTAGAAGCATATTTTGTGGTTTTGTGGAAAGCTTGGAAAATAGAAGAGCTAGACTGGTATTTTTGCAAGCTTGTACTTTATTATCTCTAGGTGGAGTAAAATTGAAAAAATTACATAACACAGCTGTAACATGCCACGATTATTACCCTAAACATTCAGTTTTTGAAAGTCGGGTACAAATCCATTTTACACCTTGTATCCCTGCAAATCGTTTTTACACACCTGATGTTGTGTTAGATTAAATCTCTCTAACATGATGTTTTTGGATCATGAACAATACTCTAAAAAATTTATACATTTAGAAAGCTTTAAAAAAAATCAGAGTAGAAAACAGGACAAGTACTGACAGAATCAAAATGACAAACATAATATTCTTTAAGAGGAGCTTTCTAATAGCATTTAACTAATTACCTGCCAGATTAACACACTGTCCTAACAGACCATTTTTGTCATTTATAAGACTGGATTTCATGGCGACTGACATTTATTACACTTCACTGTCACAAAGAACATTGTGTTTATTTTGTCACAGTATATTCATTTTCACTAGTTTAAGTCTCACTAATTTTTATGTTAACTCATGTCCCACTGTTCTAGTGCAATTTGTGCAGTATAAACTAGTGGAAAAACTGAGAACCAGTCATCATCGATGACTTACTAAAAACAACCTTAAAAAGGGGTTCTCCAGAGGAACCTAAAAAAAACAATAAATACTAAATAATTAGAAAGTAAACTATGACTTTTATGTAAAAAAAGAAAGAATGAAAACCACAGATTTCAGAAAAACTACTTCTAAGCATGTCACAAGCACACATCAATAGTGTTAATGACTTGAAAAGCACTGCTGACCTGATGCGACTGACCTTGATGGGGTGTGCGGAGCAGATATCCGTGTGACGCCACTGACTCCTGCAGTCCATCACACCTGCATCTCTTTCACACACACACACACACACACACACACGCCACTAAGGCAACACTGTCTACAAATCTACAGGCAAATTGTGGTGTCACACCATGTTGAAAGGGCTGCACGGCTGACTGTGAAAAAGTGTGAGAGTTTGCGCGCGTGTGTGTGTGTGTGTGTGTGTGTGTGCATGTACACAAGGCTAAGGAAATGAGTAATATCGTGCAGTGTGAGGCATGTCTGCTGTGCAACAACACACAGGCAGACCAGTTGCTGCTGTCGCCCACTCGCCTTACTCACTGTGAAAGGGATAAACACACACACATGCAGTAACAGACGGGTAATTACACACACTCCTACTCATCCTATCGCTCTCAAACACACACTCTCAGCTCTGAGCATATGCATTTACATACGTGATAAGAATGTAGATAGATAGTGATATATGCTCTGGTTTCAAGCACATCAATGCACTGTTTTAGAAGACTTTCTGAGCATAAATAAATGACATTATACTACTGTGCAAGCACTAGCTGTTTCATAAAGTCACCATTGTGCTGATTAGTTCCTTTTGGGTGAGAATTTGGATACTGTTAATGACCACACAACACATCTGGTTCATTGCCTCCATACTACATAACTGAAGTTTAATAAGCGAGTGTGAAAATAACCAGGTAACTGAAGTTTTCTAAGCCTCATGTTAACATGAATTTCTGTCAAACAGTGAGAGATATTTGGTAGCCTCACACACTGAAAACCTACTGGATTCAAATCCTGGATTGAATTGTATTGTGGAAGCTGAGAAAGGTGTATGTAACCCTAGTTCCCGGAGTGTTAATGAGAGATTCAAATAGCGAAGACAACCCAAACCCCAGGCTAGCCGATGAGACATCCTCTGCTTGAAGACCGCATAACCTCTGTTTTAATCCACCAAAGCAAAAAGCTCGTCTGACTACACTACACTTCTAATGTCGTACCTGCACAGAAAAAGTGCTGTGCGGTGGGCAGATACAAATATAAAAAGTATTATAGTAAATATAGTAAAGTATAGTATTATAGTCAATATAAAAATGAATTGCCGTGTTCAGGTCACCCAGCTATAGGGTGAATATGTTTTAAATATTTCATGAGTCAAATATGCAGTACTAAAGAGCTCAATACTAGAGGCATGGCTTAAAGGGGTCATATGATGCCATTTTTGTAGTCTGGGAAAACCCAGACAACTTCCGGCAAATTTAGATTTGCTCTGAAAGTTAGCCTGCCAAAGAGCTCATTCAAGCCCATTTCCAATCCGCAGAAATCACGGCGACGCTGAAGCAGATTTTGTACATTCACAAAGTGGTGTGACGGTTACTTGAACACCGTCATTAGAACTCTATAAACGCCAAAACCATGTTACTAAAATATTTTTTTCCACAAACATTTTATATCATAGAGAATGTTTAAATACTAATATCATTTTAGATTACTGTAATGCTTTATTAGCCGGTTGTCCTGCATCCTCAATAAACAAGCTACAGTTAGTACAAAATGCAGCTGCTAGAGTTCTTACTAGGTCAAGAAAATATGATCATATAACACCGATTTTATCATCTCTACACTGGTTACCTATTAAGTTCCGCATCAATTACAAAATACTGCTACTGACCTATAAAGCCCTAAATGGTTTAGCTCCTATGTACTTAACGGACCTTCTTTCGCCCTACAATCCACCGCGTTCCTTAAGATCACTAAATTCAAGGCTTCTGGTCATTCCTAGGATATCGAAGTCCAGTAAAGGAGGGAGGGCGTTCTCGCATTTAGCTCCAAAACTCTGGAATGGCCTTCCCGATACGGTCCGAGCCTCTGACTCGCTGACACAGTTTAAAACTAGATTAAAGACGCATCTCTTTAGTCAAGCATTCACATAAAGCTTACCTTCTAGTCCTCTGTTATGCCATACGGAACCGTTTGCCACTGAAACTGCTTAACGCACCAGTGGGGCTCGACAGCCTTTTAGACAAACGGGTCGGCGCGTATGGTTGGGTTGCGGAGAGTTCGGGTTACGGAGAGTTTATGAGTTATAACGGAAATCATTATGAACATCAGCTATGCTAATTATTTCCCATCTGCCTTTCTGCTGTTATCTCGGGACTCGGGAGAAAAATGGCGTTCGTCAGGTCCAGTTTTGTGTCCAGCCTCTCACGGGGATTTCGGATGCCCCAACGCCTGTGATGAGACGACTCAACGCCTGCGATATGTTATGGCGCCGTTTCATTCATAAACAATATTTATATTTAATATTTATATTTAAACAATATGAATGTAAGCCAGAGGAGAACTGGCCCCCGACTGAGCCTGGGTTCTCCCAAGGTTTTTTCTCCATCCAATCTGATGGAGTTTTGGTTCCTTGCCACTGTCGCCTTGCTTTTGGCTTGCTTTGAGCTTGCTCAGTTGGGGTTATTTAGTGTTTAGCAATATTATTGATCTTTTTTTATTATTAATTGAATTTTTTTATTATTATTAAAAATATTATTAATTATTATTGATGCAAACTCAATCGACAAACCCTTCTTTATACTGGTGGAGGTTGTTGAAGTGGGAATCCTCGAAGTGCTTCAGTCACTAACGTACATCCAACAACCGAACATTTTGACTTGTCCTCTCGTAACTTCTGCATCATTGAGCTCGGACTACAAAATCAGAGCGAGAAATAATAATGGCGGATTGCTCGAAGTGTTGGGCCGGTAGTCAATGTCCTTATTTGGCAGTTCCGCTGCAAATACGGTGACGTTATAGTTAAAAAAAACGTCATAGAAAACAGAAAAATCTGAACAGGTTGAAAAATATGACCAAAACAGAATATAAAGATATAAACGAAGCACCTGAAGAGAATAATTCCATCTTTTCTGTACTTATAAACACTCCAAATATACAACAAAATGCATTTAAGGGCTAAAAAAGTGGATTTTGCATGATATGTCCCCTTTAAGATTACTTTTGTAAAATATATATATACAGCATGCTATCTGCATATGAGTGGGAAAGTAGGAGGGGAACAACAGATTATGCTTCCCAATCAAAGCATACAAATTTCTCGTGTTTTCCCACTCCAGCATTTCAGCTCGGAGGTGAAGAGTACACAAATTACACTGGCGCGCTTCCCTAGTGTTCAGCAAGGGGAAGGCGATTCTCAGAGCATGAGAGAGGTTTGATCGCTACACTCTTGTCTGCTCCCCTTCCAGCTTATATGTTGCTATTCTCCTCTGAGGAGGTTTGAGGGCTAGAACGTGATAGAGCAGATGGGTCAAATGTTAAAAATGGCAGCCCTCACTCTTTATTCTAGCCTAAAAGTTATTTTAGACTGAGCGCTGAAATACATGCTCCTCTTTGTAGGGATTGCTTTCAATTTGCCGAGGCCTGGGGACACTTAATGTGGCCGAACAGATCTGATCACTTACAAGATTTGATCTTAATCACTTTTACAACTCGTGTTACCAGTATATACGAATATAATAAAAAGGTAAATATAATATATAATAAAAGATAAATCTGTAATGCAAAGAATTGTTTTTTACTCATACAAACCGGGTTACAAACCTATGAGTTGTTTTTTGTTTGATTGAGCCTAACTGACTGGCACGCGAGCATTTTATCTTTGTCCAATAAAGAATATTTTTGTACGTCTCTGAGTCTCTGTGTAAGCGAAACAACAGCACCAGTGATGTGATATGATTCCCGTGGCCAATGACTTCACATGCGCTAAAGGCATTCCCATAGTGTCAGCGCCATAGCGGAACCGGCTTACAAACGCCGAAAAGAAAAACGCCGGACTGCAGCTTTAAACATTACATTGTGATATTCATTTTAATTGCACTTTTTGTGATATAACAAAATCACATGCATCTTCTTTTTACAGTACACTGAACTTGAGGAAAAAAAATCCAGCCAAGCTATTAAGAATAGAAGAAATTTGACTAAATTAATGAAATATTCAAAATGAAATAAATATATAAGCAGCATCATTTTATGCAGGCAAATAAAAGAAACTTAATGAGCAGTACTTTTGATATTTGTACACCAGAAAAAGTGATACTACTTTTACTACTAGTGTTACCAGTATATACGAATATAATAAAAAGGTAAATATAATATAATATGAATATAATAAAAGGTAAATCTGTAATGCAAAGAATTGTTTTTTTTTACTCGTACAAACCGGGTTACAAACCTAACCCTAAGGGGCCCTATTTTAACGGTCTGAAACGCAAGTATCAAGCGTGAAGCACAAGTAACTTTGTGTGCGGGTGCTGTTGCTATTTTACCGGCGGGATAAACGACTCTTGCGCCCGACGCAAGTTTAAAAGGGGTTGGTCTGGAGTAGCTTCATTATTCATAGATGTAGTTTGGGCGTAACATGAAATAAACCAATCAGAGCGTCAGATCACATTCCCTTGCGTGATGAACGAGGTGCGCTTGTTCCATGGCGTAATACTATTATAACGCTCATTTACCGGCGCACTTCAGCATCGGTCCACAGCCGAAGCCGTAAAAGAAAGAGAAGTGACATTGGGCTAACCCACTCAAATTAGCTTCGGTTAAACATGCATGTAATAATTTGGATAAATGTGTAAGCTTTATGCCTATTCTTCCCATCGTCATGAACACAACAATGATTTCCCTCGTGTTTTAATATTTTTCCTTATAATAATGTATAATTTGCAAAAAGTAAAATACATTTGTGTAGATGAAAGAATCAATTAGGCCTACAGAGTATGTGCGTTGTTCACTCTCTATTATGGCCAAGCATACGCGATAGCATCTGAATAAAAAAATAGCATCTGAATGTACGCGTGATGCGGAATTGTTTTCTGTTGTTCACTGATATATTTAACAAAATGTAATGTTTATTAAATACAAATTGCACAAATGCTATGACAAAAATATGTTAATTGATCAACTTACTCAATAACTGCAGTATACTATAATTAATAATGAATATTACTCGGTATTTAAACATATAAATACACTGTAACACAGATACTTAAAAATAAAGTGTAACCAAAAATGCATAAGTAATTTTGCATAAACCTGCACTTAACATAATGAAAACAGGAGCTACATGATTGTTGAATATTATATATATATATAATTGATTTTTAAAGGGTTTTGGAATACCTTTTTGATCAACTAAGATGAACTTTTAGTTTAAATCGAAGACAGATCTGCGACGATTTGTAAATATAGAAGGGAATACAGTAGTCTATTGTAATGTGGTCACAGCTAATAATTGTAATACTACAACATTAATATAATATTGTCATTTCATGTCCTTGTTTACTGTAATATCATAGCATACAGATGCCATTTAATTGTAATGAACTACATCTGTGGGAATTAATGAATAATAGTAAAGAAGAACTTTAGCCACACTAAAGTTTCTACAGTGTTAGGGCATGAGTGGGAGGAACGGAGATATGAATCTGAGAGATTGAAGATAGAAAACAAATACATGTCAAAAGGGCAGAAGAAGAAAGAGACAGCGGTGGGAGAGAAATATTATAGAAGACTCATCCTACACAAAACCTCTATCTATCTCTAATCCATGGTGTCATAGAAACCTCTGAGTCAAACCAAAACTGCACACACACACACACACACACACACACACTCCTGTCCAGCAGATGCAGCGTCAGCGTTCTCTTTGAAGACATGTCTCTGAAGGAGAATACTGGCACACTCTTTAAATAGACACTTGTTTGGATGGGGACAAGATTGAATTGCAAATCTCTGAAACAGATCTGCTGTGTTTCTTCTGACTTGATGTATTATATTAATTTGCAAAATTTTAGATGTTACAAAACAGTAGTAGTAAAAAAACTTAGTAGAAACCAGAGTTCATCTTCAGGGTCTCTCTCCATTGTCCTAGCCCTTAAATAAAACAACATGATGTTGAAATACAGACACTTTTTAATGTCAATATTTAGCGCACACACACTGGCAGAGAAACGTGCTGCTCCAAACCCTCAGCTTCCCCCTGAGAAGTCAGCCACGGGCTCAGAAAGCAGATGACAGAAGCAATGTTTTAAGTCTATTTAGAAAGACACATTAAAGCACTGAATACTTGACAACATAAAGATTGAGTTGAAGTTAAAGAATACTATTTAAAAATAAAGGTTCCTGTCTGATAAACAAAACATGATCAGATAATGTCATGTTTGGTATCAAGTTTATATTTTCATGTCTTTTCTTCTACTTCTTTCAATTTAATGGCGGATTGCAGTTATAATTATAGATGCATACCGCCACCTACTGTACAGGAGTGTGTAAAATCAGGGTTTTAAAATCAGGGTGTGTAAAATTCAGGTCAAATTATTTTGTATGCTCACATGTTTCCTGTTTGTCATGTGATTCTCTCGCTCTTCATGTGATCTTGCCGTGTCTATGTGTCATGTTCTGATTGTGTTTCCCATTTGCTCATTAGTCGTTGTGTGTATATAGCCCTCATGTTACCATTACCACTGTCTGTTGTCTAGCTTTCTCTCTCGTTTTCACTGCTGTTTTTGAGTTCAATTTCATGTTTATTTCCAAGCCATGTGCAAGTTTAATGAACAATATATATATATAAAAAATTTTTTCAAGTATTCCATCAAATGGATTGATGGGGTAACACTTTACAATAAGGTTCATTTATTAAACATTAGTTAATGTATTAACTAACATGAACTAACCATGCGCAATACATTTGTTACTGTTTTTGTTCATCTTTGTTAACGTTAGTTAATATAAATACAGCTGTTCATTGTTAGTTCATGTTAGTTCACATGCATTAACTAATGTTAACAAGATTTTAATGAAGTATTAGTAAATGTTGAAATTAACATTAACTAAAAATGAACAATACTTCGTCAGCATTTGTTCATCTTTGTTAATGTTAACTAATGTAGTTAACTAATGAACCTTATAATAAAGTGTTACCCTGTTTTCTTTTCTTCTGTTGATGCATTTCTTTCTGAAACAGGACAGGTTCGGGTGGGACGCGTTGAATCTGCTATTTCAACAATTCCAGGAGGCTTTTAGACACACAGTTGCCAAACATAAGTGCAAGATTACCTTGTTCATTTTTGCCAAAAGACAAAGATATTTTATTTAATTTCTTTGTGTTTATTACATTTAGCTCAACTTCTGTGTGATATAATTTTTTGGTTTTTGAAAAATACTCTCAGCCAAAATTAATGATAATAAATGTTCACTGTAAACACATAAAATACAATTAAACAAATAGTGCATTGAAGGAAAGACGTGTTTCATGAATTCAGATGTGTAGTGGTCCAGCTCCATTTCCTCGCAGTGAATCATTTTTCCAGTGTGCAGCACTTCTTTGGGCTGATCATGTTTCTCTGACACAGCAGAACTCTCCGGAAGACCAGAGGAGGTGAAGGTGAGTGTGGAATAGTTACATGTGTGTGTGTGTGTGTGTGTGTGTGTGTTCTTTATCATCGAGAGAGAGAGAGAGAGAGATCTAAGAGACTCTCTAATGCAGGGTTCCTCAAACCCGGTCCTGGAGGACCGCCATCCGGCACAGTTTAGCTCCAACCCCGATCAAACACACCTGAGAGTTTCTGGTGATCCCGAAGACCTTGATTAGCTTGCTCAGGTGTGTTCAGTTCAGTTTATACTGTCATTGTTACAGGATAACAACGAAAAGCTGTTAGAGCAGAAAACAGACAGCCACAGTTTTAAGTTGTCAGCCGTTTGCCTTATGTGACCCCATTAATTAAATTTAAATTACCCATGACTTTGTACCTAATTTAATCCCCCATAAAATACCCAAGAAACCCCAAAGTGCCATGTGCAGTAATGATGCATTTAATGAATCTCATAAAGGTAAGGTTGTTGGAGTGTTTTGCAACAGCGCAGGGATATCCGATGGGGAACGGGGCGTAGACTCCTCATGAAGCCGGACTGCATGGGGATAAAGACTGCTGGTTTTGGCCCTGACAGAACCGACTGTTTTGGCCCATAAACCGACAGTTACTGCTAGATTTCTCCCGGCATGTAAATGCATTAACTTAATAAAGTGCACATGTGACACGTCCTTCTTATGGATTTAAGCCTGTCATCCAGACGGAGTAAATGTTTTGCAGTAAGGGAAGAGGAAATATATGCCAAACTTAGACTCTTTCTTGACTCAAATAATTATAAAGTGCCTTCATCTCAAGTGGATCAGTCAGAACGCTACCTCTAGCCGTAAGTTTCCTGCTGACATACTCTTCTTCAGTTTTATGCTTAATTTAAAATCACAACCGACTTAAATGAAATACTCAGAGTCAGATATGCAAATTATTCCTTTTTGACGTCACCTCCGGGACGTCACCTCCCGATTTATTAATAAAGTCTTGTAAACGCGGTTTACTTGCGTTGGGTTACTGGTTTGCATGTAAACTGGGACAACAGGATATCAGCGTACTGGTGTGCATGTAAACATGGTTAACCAGCAGAGTTTAAAAACTCATGTCATGTATAAATCATCAGGTTGGGTTTAGTTGGTTTGAAGCTGCTAACCTGCTGATAGCCCGTCGTGAAGAAACAAGCCACCTAACCTAGCTCCACTTCTTCCATTTTCTTTCATTTCCGTTGAGTCTCTTTAAATCAACTTTCGAGTCAAGTGGTGTGTTATCTCTACGCATTTTGAGCTATCCGTGTGTATGTTCACGCCGAAATGAACCGCAATCTTTTGCGTGTATGTCTATGCCGTTAAATGTCCGAACGAAACGAAGCAAAATGTAGATCTACATCTACATCTGGGGAGCGATATTTTTTTCCAAGGATGGTAGGGGAAGACTCATAAATGCCATTAACCCCAGTGACAGGTAGGTTTAGGGACGGGGTTGGGGTATCATATATTTCTCTCTCTCTATATATATATATAGAAGTCAACGCCGTTGATAAACACGCTGAAAAGCGATTTTGCCTGTTGATAGCACGCCAAAAATGGAAATATGAATTGGCATGTCATACACACACTATTTCATGAGATCAGTCTGCTTTAACTTAAGTTTTGCCTCAACGCCAAACTATTTATATTTCCCAAACTTCAAACTACGAGACTCTGCTGTTCATTAACCAATGCTCCGCTGTGTTTGGCTTCCCAAGACATCGCTCCAGGCCAGGGATGGGCAGTGTTGGTCCTGGAGGGCCACTGTCCTACAGAGTTTAGTTCCAACCCTGAAAAACTCACCTGCCTTTAACTTTCTGTTAATCCTGAAGACCTTGATTAGCTTGTTCGGGTGTGTTTGATTAGGGTTGAAGTTAACTCAGGACTGAAGTTGCCCACCCCTGCTGCAGACGCAACCAGACCACAAACCTCAACAAACCTGGGAAACCAGTGCCACAGGAGGGAATCCCCATTTAAGACAAGTAATGCCTGCAGATTATAGCTGAACTGGTGCATTAAGAAGGTTTCACTGCCTCGTCGAATACGCAATGCAAGGGTGAAATGAATGAAGGATGTGCATTCGACTGTGTCCATCGCTCTCGATTTACCGGTCAATCTACGCTCCTACTCTCTCGCTTTGGGTCATGACCGAAATGACAAAATCCCAGATACAGGCGGCCGGAATGAGCTTTGTTTTATGCACATCATATATTAGGATGAGACAAAAGCCTCTGAAGATATTTGAGTCTCCTCCGTGAGATCACCAATTCCGAGGTTGCTGAGCAATTGGTGGTGCATTTTCCAGAATTTCCACAATGTACTTTTGGTGTGACTTGCAATGTGTGATGTGGTATCACAACCAGTTAGTGCATGAAATGCTACAAGGCTTGGTGCTGAATCCTATAGCAGTCATAGAAACACTGATGTGCTTGTGATTCTGGTTTCCCATTTCCCGCACGAAGCATGTAAAAAACTCTGGCTGTTGCCTCCCAGACAGCAAACTGACATTGAATCAACGTGGAAACGACGTTTGCTCATCGAATTAACGTTGAACCAACGTCAGACGCGGCATTCTTCAAAGCTAAATGAAAATCGAAAAATTGGTTTGCTTTCATAACGTTGAAACAACGCGTTGATTTCAAGTTGATTTTGCATTAGTTTTGAAAGAATGACGCGTCTGACGTTGGTTCAACGTTAATTCGATGAGCAAAACAATGTCAGATCAACGTTGTTTCAATGTCATATTTCCACGTTGATTCAATGTCAGTTTGCTATCTGGGCTGCCTCAATATATACCCATTGATGCTGTTTTTAATAAACTGCCAAAGGATTCAGCACCAAGCCTTGTAAACAAAATTAAAAAAATAATTTTGCACCTGGCTTTATCATATGTTCAGATCTATCTACCGAAAATATATGCAAAATTGGGTATATTTAATGAGATAATGCCTAATTTGCATAATTAAACGTACAAATTTCAAAAACTTATAATACATTTTTTTACATAGTTGTGTAAGTAATCAACTGAGGAAGTTTCATGGTAATATCTATTATTTAAAAATTTTACCCTATTGTTTCGCCTTAAAAGTTGGTATTTTGCAAATATATATACATAAAAAAGGCAGTGAGCCTCCAATATATCTTTGCTCAGACCCTTGACTATCGATCTAAAAACTTAATTTCCTCAACTTGATTGCCTACTTACAAAAAAACTAGGGGAAAATGGTCCAACGACTGAGCAAGATAGGCAATTTGGCGGCCATTTTGATATTCAAATTAGAAGGTAAAACACTCAAAATTTCGCTTGGGTACCAGTTCTTTTGGACTCAGCACCCTTGAAATATGTAAGATATGCCGGTTCCCGACTGGTACCCATAAATGCTCCTCACTTCTTATAGAAGGCCATTTTTTCTGAAATCCGTCTAGTCTATTAGTATTAGCTGGTATTTCTTGCCAGTCAAAAAAAATAAATGTTACTTGGCCAAACTGAAATGTGACACTACCAGACCCGTTGAACAAAAACTGGAGACAAGAATGTTTTTCCACCGGCGTGTCTGATTTACCGCAGTGTTAAAAAACTGTGGCGAGCGCGGCGGCGGGGTTTATATGGTTAACATAGCTCTCCTTATTAGCTAGGCTTCTTACATACTTGCTAATAAACTTTTTTTCAAGATGCCAGATTACACTTTTAAATATAAGTATTAAAAGTATTAAAAAATAAAAGTATTGGGTTTGAATCTAATCAAGTATCTAATGTATCTAATGATATGGAAAAATATGGGATGTTCAAATGTTGACTTATATGTTACCAGTATGTGATTTACCATTGGCTAGTAAATACTCTTTAGACTTTATTACACTCTAAAAAATGCTGGGTTGTTTTAACCCAACTTTGGGTCAAATATGGACTAACCCAGCCGTTGGGTTAAATTTTTACATTACATTTTTAACCCAACATTTCGGGTTTGTCCATATTTGACCCAAAATTGGGTTAAAACAACCCAGCATTTTTTAGAGTGTATGTACATAAATTGACCACGGGGAACATTTGTAGATAGGTTTTCAATCCCGTTTTGTTTTTAGGGCAGTTATAACTAGGCTTGGGTATCGAGTATCGAGTATTGATTGGAAACGGGACTAGCTTTGCAATTTTCCCAGAATTGTTCAAAAGTTTAAATTTCGATTCCTAGTTTCAATTCACAGTCCGCCGACTGACAGAAGAATCCGCTGAACACCCACGAAGAAGAGTTCACATAACCAAAAGTTTATCTCTCTCCCAATCTGTCAAGAAGAGAAAACAACCTGTTCATTCTCTCCCTGCTCTGCTGTGATGGCCTCTCTGGCCCCGTTTACACGATTTGCCCTCTCATTTATTTTTATCACTGAAAACGATTATTTCTAAAAACTCCGGCCAAAGTGGAGATTTCTGAAAACACCAGTTATGTGTTGTCATGTGAACTGGGAGAAACGGCGTTTTAGGTTCTCTCTTGTCGTTTCTGAGGATTCTGATTGGCTTGAATGGCTTTATCCTTAACCCCTTCACTGCCGCCAATTGGTTTGGCATAGTTATGATGGCGCTCGACGGCGTATTTATGCGGGTGTGTAAACGATGTTGTTTTGGAAAACGGAGAGGGGGAAAATATTCGTTTTGCTCAATACCCGACTTTGTGTAAACGTGGTCTCTGTCTCTCTCTGAAACTTCATGTCCTCCTGCTGCTGCTGCTTGGCTACACTGACGGTAGACTGCATTCAACGGATCCTTCAACATGGGACAGCCTTCGTCGCGCCGCTGTGATGCTATCGGCCTTCGGAGGATGCAGCCCCTGAATCGGGACACAGCTTTAGAGAGACTGGTCAGTGAGAGGAAGAGCAGGTCAGCCTCAGACTCATGCCTACATATGTTTCATATTTACCACAGTCATTCTCATGCATTACCCGCCACAGTCTAAACTTCTAATAATAACATGACATTCTTTAATGTGTTTTTGCGCCATTGCTGTCAGACGAACTAAAATCGAATGGACGATAAGGCTTTAGTCCTTATCAAATTGCTAAAGACAGCGATTTAATTAAACATGTAGTCTGTTTGCTCTGAGTGTTTTAAAATGAAGCGCTCACTTTGGTCACTCCATGTATGTGTCGGTTCACAGTGAATGAACGCAGAGTGAACTCCATCCATGTGAGAGTTTAGTCTGCATTGGGGACGTAGTGAGCACCAGTAGCGCATTATTTTCACATTTGTAGTTTCCAACATTTCACTAGATTTGTAATGAGAATTATATTATATTACATTATATTATATTATATTAAGGGCTTTATAAAACAACTGGTATGATATAACACTTATAGTTAAAGTTTAACACTTATACTAACAGATGCTCTGGCATGATGTGCTGACTGACAGATACAGATACAGATACTTGCTCTGTTTAATGTGTTTGAGATGCAGTGCTTTCCTCATTTCACAGGTATATTCTTCATCTGTAAATGTTTTAAGCTCATGGAAATATTTCCATTTTTTGCTGTCAGGAGCTAAACTTCCGTGAATGAGCCCCGAAACAGACGCCGAGCAATAGAATAGGAGCTCAATAATTCAGAATAAAATATACATATTGCTAAAATATTTGTTGTTGGACAATAAATGTGCCTTATGTAGAAATTTAAACCTACAAGTAAGTGTATTTTTATGACAGTAGTAAATGTAATGTGACTATTGTAATAGGGTAATCAATTGTAAGTAAATTAGTCTGTGCTTTTAATTGTATTTATTTTAGTAGAGTAGAGAATTTAAAGATAAAATCATTATTTTTGTTTTTATTATTATATATTGATTGCAATGTTACAAAGTTTGCACATAATATACCATAGAGCCTAGATGGTCCCGTTCACTGTAATTGTTTTCACAGCCTTCAATATTAACATTGTTTGTAGGACAACATTGGGCAGGATGTGAAATTTTAAAAAATGAAGAAAAAAAATACAGATTTTTTTAATCTAAGTATAAAAACTTTGAAAATACCACCATTCAACCAGAAAATACAGAGAAACGTTGTTGTTGTTTTTTTTGTTGTTGCCCACATTAAATAATAACCTTATATTAGATTACAGTGCATTTTTTTTACAATATATGGCTATTACTGTCATAGGAGTAATAATAATAATTAGTATTATTATTATATTCTAATTGTTTGCCTTCATAACACACCAGTGAGACTGTAATGAGACATCTCACAACTAAAAAGAGATTTAAGTCTCCTTCAAAGTTCAGGTATAAGTCAAAGTTTCTCCATTTGCACACTGAACATGGGTTGGAGCTCTTCATTTTGAACATAATTTTAAGGAGCCACTGGCCTTAACAAGAACTTAGAAAAATATTGTAAAGGCAGAGCAATTTAATGTATTCCTTGTATGTTTAAATAAGTAAGGTATTAAACAAATTGACTTGAGTGCCAACTGTACTGAAACAATCAATGATCCATTGAGAGGAAAGAGATAGAGAGAGAGATAGCATTGCTAATCCTCTGATGGTCGAGGCCAAAGCAGGATTAGTTGAGTTCTGGGTGTAAAGCTCTCTTCAAAGCACTGGGTGAGTCCTGATGGTATAAATAGGGCTGCCGCATCTAAGCCACTTTCACCAGATGCCTAATTTCATCCTGGACTGCTGCTGATTAAGTTTTGATGTTTAGGACTTACGTTTTAAGACACAAGCCTTTATGGATTTTTTTTATTATTATTTATTCACTTGGATGCTGGCGTATTCCATCGGAGATCTGTCTATGTTCCAGAAACAGCTTCAGTAAAAGTACATTTATCTTACATGTACCTTATCTTAGTAATGAATATCAAAGGGACACTCCACCCATTTGCATTAAGACTTCCATTGTTAGAAATCCAGGTATACTATTGAATGGTCGTGCAACTTCTCATTGTACCCTGAGACGAGAGAAATCTTCTATTTACCTTTTTCACTTCCTCCTACAATGATGCCAAAATCGTCATTTTACGTCGTTGTAGGAGGAAGTGTAAGAAGGGGGGATTTCTGTAAAGACTACAAGCGCTAGTCCCCACGCTTTCAATCCCGCCCATAGGGGGTTGGGCCTAATGCGCTAACAGACCAATCACAGATCAGTGCCAGTGCCTTTGATTTCACCGGCAGAAACTTTGTGAAAATAAGGAAGAAGGTACTGAATATGCAGATGGATGCATTATGGGTAGGGTACCCAAACACGGTGCCAATAGGGAACCAGTTCTGATGTACACGGTAATAACCAGACGAACAAGAACAAACATTTCGGTGCCCGAGTCTCTGTGTCACGAGGCGCATATTCTCTCTCGCTCAAGTCTCTCGCTCTCTCCCTCTCCCTCGTGCACGTACTATACGGTGTGGAGCACAGTCGGTTCTGTCTCGCATGTACGCTCTTGCTCGCTCGCTCTAGATTCACCGAGATTTTAACTAATTTGCGGCATCAGGGAGACGTTATCAATCTGCCGGAGACTCCCCGCCTGATAGCGAGGGGATTAATGAAGATGCTGAAGACAAAACACTCCAAGGTTTGGCTGCATTTCACGTGTAAAATTATGCGTCAGAGTAAGTGTGGCCATTGTCTGAAGCCCATATAGAATCACGCCGATCCATTGGCTGATGGCGCGGGCGCTGCCTTGACGCTCTTACGTCGCCATATTATATTAGCGCGCATTATTTGATTTCCTTGTGCTAAATGATTTCCAGGTGGTAGCATAGAGTGGAGCTCAACTCTACTCTACATTGATGGGCGGAGTAGTGGGAGTGGCCTGCACATTGCAATGCACTATGGGGATTGTTGTCTACAATCCTCAAGCACTAAAAAGTCATTTTCTGCCCTTTATCAGCCAAGAAGGACCCAAATTAGAAATTTATGATACTATTCTACTACATACGTATATGACCCACTTTCAATACATATTCATGTCTCCACCGGTGGAATTACCTAATAATTATTATAATTACTTTATATTGTAATCATACATGCCTCTATGCAAGCCTTGTGGCTTCACATATACATACCATCAAATATATTTGGTTTGTCAGGCTTAATTTGTGTTCATAATCATTAAATTATTAATAATGAAAATCTGCATTAAAACAATAAGAAGCACATATTAGCTAGTCTGCTGTTACGGGTGCGTGCAGGAAGGCAGACAAACACATATGATAAAAGTTCCACACAGTTTACTTATAATACAAATGGTTAGCGATCCAAACAGGTAGTAGAATACACACACATAGGCATAGCGGTGACGGGACAATGAGTGGCAAACTCAAACAAGATAATCCCTCAAAGAGGTAGGTAGGTGACGATTGACCAAGGGGGAGCTGGTAGGACGAGGGAAGCCGCTGGAGTCACTAGGACGAGAGTCCCTGGTGGAGGCGAAGGTGGGAGGAGCCAGGACGAAGCTGGCAGGTCGACGGGCCGAGATGGAGCGAAGGGATCCTCTAGCACAGGCGCTGCTGATGACAGGCCATCTCCCCAGACAGCGCAGGACTGCATGCTTCTACCTTGAAGGACTGGCGAGCTCTGTGGTGATAGAGATGACAGGAGGCTTGACAGGATGATGGTGAGTAGGGCACAGTCCACACAAATCAAAGAAATGAGCACAAAACAGTCCACATTAATAATGCTGTCTTTAAGCAGCAAAGAAGGTACAACAGAAGAACTATCGTTCAAGTAGTTGTCAGAGCTGTATTCATACAGCGATGACGAATTAGATTCTGGGTGAGCTAGGGTGGGTGTTGATCCCACTGAAGGTTATCCCTCGGGCTCAGAGCCCTGGTCAGACTCGCTCGGGGGCTTCACTTCCGGGGCGCTGGTGAGTGCTGTCCTCGGGCTCTGGATCACTGATCGCGGCGAGTGGTCCCTCAACGTCTATGAGGGGCTCTAACGAATTATCCATGGTTTAAGGTGATAAATCTGGCTCTGGGTCTGGCTCTGCTCTGAATCGGGGCTGGATGCTCCCTGGGAGGTCTATGCGGTGGTGAAAATTCGACCCCGATCCAGAACAAGGTCTTCAGGGTCTCGTCGTCAAGTGGGCTGGTGACGGCACGAGGAAAAACCCAGCAGTGAAGGATAGAAAATAGCGGCTCTCCTGAGCCACTGCAGTAAATTGCTCTCTTAAAGCCATTGTTGTGCTCCGGTCATCTGTTACGGGTGCGTGCAGGCAGACGAAGACACAGAAGAGTTGTTTATTTCTATACCAAATGTCAAAAAAATCTAAACAGAAACATCATTATGTTGATATCCTATATTTTTACAATAAAACTTACGACAAACATGTCATCTAAGATCCTCAAGTGTTGTGATTTGCATCAAAAACATTTGCAGATTACTTTCCTTGAACCCATTGTGTGAGTTCACTTTAATACCGCGTGCTTTATATACATGTTACTGCTGATTGGACTGCAATTCTGACACACCCACCAAACAAGAGAAAACGTATCTCAAACCCCGTTGCACACCGGTGCACGCCGTTTCCAGGAAACATGACGTTCAACTCGGAAACCTTAGCAAACTGTTGCACATCGTTTTGAACTTAAACGTGCCCCAGCTGAAGATAAGCATCAAGCATCTGATTGGCTGATAATAGTAAGACAGCTATGAATGTCCAAAGATGTGTAACAAGCATCTGACTGGTTAAAAATGAGAAAGACAGCATATGAAAAACTTAAAGGGAAAGTTCACCCAAAATGAAAATTAGCCCATGATTTACTCACCCTGAAGCCATCCTAGGTGTATATGACATTCTTCTTTCAGACGAATACTGTAGTGTTACAAGATTTATTAAAAAGTTTAATTGAATTTCTAAAGTGCGGGAAGCCCTGAAGCTTTGAAAACCTGCATACCTCATTACTGAGACCGATTGTCTTGCCCCGAAGTCCTGCCCCATCCTGTTCTCGTGGCTCATGCTGAGCAGGCTCCTAAACCTGTATACCTTGTTTACATACTTTGTTTCAGAGTGTCTCCACCTCTATGTAACCCCTCCCCTTTGAAAGGTATATCAACTACAATGTATACTGCCTTAGTCAGACTTGATGAGGCAGACTTGATGAGGACTGCAGCTAGCAACAGCTCGTGTTTCTCAATAAAGAATCCTGCTGAGTTCTTAAACTTTAGAAGAAAAAAGTTCACAATAAAATCAGAGTTATATTAAAAATTGGTCCTGGCTCTTCCAAGCTTTATAATGGCAGTGAATGGAGGGTGAGATTTTTACGCATGACGTATTGAGGAAAACAATGGTCATGAATTAGAAGTTTAAAACAAGATTTTTTAAAGAGAAACGTCGAAGGATTTCAATGCAAGAGAAGAGGAGCTTGAGTTTGCTTGAACCGTGAGAGACGTCAAAGTTTACGCTACTCCTACATCGCATCGAGGGTTACTCTTGTGGTGCAAGTCGACTTGCATAGGCCGTCTGCCAGAAGATTGTAAAGTTTTAGATATGGATATTTTTCTTGAACTCAGAAGGCCTTTATGAACCCCCTGGAGCCGTTTGGATTACTTTTATGATGAATGGAGGAATGTACTTTTTCAACAATTTGACATTTGATTGGAAAATACATTTTCAAAATTTTCAAATAATTGTTACTTTAATTGTAACATGGAGGATTTTCCTTGTTACAATTAAAAAAAATCTCTTTTTCCTTGTTACAATTAAAAAAAATCTCTTTTTTACTGAGATTGTAAAATATAGGTGAGATTATCGAATAGAGTTTTACTATGTAAACCTCTGGAAGTTAAGGTCAAACAGGATTACTGGGCAGTGCTGTATAAGATCAGTGACACTCTTACAGAAATCCTGATCTCTGTAGATCTTCATCATTGAGGCCAGCATGTGCCTTACACACACACACACACACACACACACACACACACACACACAACATCCTGTCTTGATCAGCCAAAAAAGTGCACACAGAGACCAGAGCCACACCTACACAGTCCAGAGACAGGTTTGGGAGGCAGACTATTGTACGCAGCCTAATTCAGGGTGCTCAAGTTTTACTTCCACTTTCAAGTTGGCTATTGGGTGTAGGCCTCCTCCGTAGTGGCGGTGCTGAGCGCGCGCTCTACAAGATAAGGGGCCGTTCACACAGGAAGGGTTTCTTTCTTTGTAAGTAACACGAGACACTGGCAGTGGAATGAGGAAAACGCATGGTCTCGAGACGTGTTTTTTAAAAGTTGAACTGATTTTAACTTGAGCGCCTCGTCTTTTGAATGCTGTGTCATGCACGAGACGCTGCAAAAGATGCAAGATGCGAGCGCACACATCTAGTGCGTGTTTACATAGAAAAAGATGGAAAAGTAGCGAACTGAATGAAAAAAGTATTCTGTGTGAACCGCCCCTAAGACATTTTTCAGATGCGGTTGCGCAATGAATGAGGGAATGACGTGCTGGATGAGCAGAGCAAACCTTTACTATAGTTTACAATGCTTTTTATTTGTAGAAACAGCAAAATGACAGTGGAGGCGGTGCTGCAACGGGCAACGTAATGTAGCGGTGACGTATGCTAATTTTCACCCCTCGTCATGGTTATATCGCGAGACAGCTTTTCACTCGACGAATATCTCGTCACATTTTATTCTCTTGTGGCACCCCTAGTTGTTTAATACATAAAACATGTTCAATATATTATGTGAATACTTTTAATGCATGTGAAAGTAATGAATGAATAAATGAATGGGTGAAACTATTGTAAAACAATCACACTTTTTTGTATAAGAGCATTTGTCCACCTGATGAAATAAGACAATTATCTCAAAACGAGTTACGTACAGCATAATATAAAAATATGGGATTAATTGCATAAGAATAATGAATAAAATTTGTGCTTAAAGTCTCCTGACATATAAAAACTAAATCAAACTTAATTGAATTCAAGATTCTCTAACAAAAAGAATTATACAGTCTAATTTTAAGGACATTTCAATATATATGTACAGGTAAACAAGACAAAACACTTATTAAAATAACATTGTGCAGTCTTTTGTGAGTGAGACATAGCAGAATGAGCGGTTAACTAACCAGCCGACATTTCTCAGCCTATGTCTGTCACGGAGAAGCACAAACCAGCAGAATTACTCTATTCACACACCCACAGACTCACTCCTGCTCTCTGCCTCCACCTCACACACACACACACACACACACACACACACACGTGTGCGAATGCTACTGTAAAAATAGACATCTTAAAGAGGCAGCAGCCATCTGAGAATCACTGACAGTGACAGAGAAGTTCAGAAATATATTATTATGAGTATGAGTTTGCATTTCATTTCGCTAAATTTAAAAAAATTAAAAATAAATATATTTATAAAATATCTGATGATATATACTATACACATGTCTTTCACTATCCAAAATTCACTATGGAAAATGTTTATTCATTTATTCATTAATCTCCAATGAAAGTATTACAAGTGTAATAGAAACTGTTTTGTCTCAGTTTCTTTTTTTAATGCCTGCCAAAGGTTGGTTCTGGATTTTAAATGAAAATATGCCAGAATCAGCCCTACTACATGAAGTTATAACAGAGATTGGCAGATATTGCTTCATAACATAGCAACTTCATGTTTCACTTTGACAGTTCAGGAGTGTAAAACACAACAGATGATCAGTTTGAGAGCCCTATCAGCTTCCTTTATCTGCCTCTTTCCAACAGTTTCAACGCTATCCTCTAAATGTGGTGAGTTACAAACCCTGTCTTTGCACGTTTCACGTAAAGCTGGTGACTTTGAAGAACACACTTTGAGTCACACATTGCTTGAATATCCACACAACACCCACACACTCCCGTATGTCTCGAAGACACTCAATAACGCTCATTCTATCACAGTTGTCAACACGAGCACACACATGCAAAAGTGTCCTACCTCTTTGGGTGTCTTTTTATGGTGAGGAATACACTGAGGGATCATGGGAAAGCAGCAGTGGCACAGCAGACGGGGATATCCAGCATGATGCTGTAAACTGTCTTTTTCCTTATCTTGTCCTCACCTAGTCACTCTTTTGCTGTATCTTCTGTATTTTTCTGTCTCGCCCACTGTGAGCGCTCTCTCTCTCTCTCTCTCTCTCACACACACACACACACTTCAGCTCGCCCTTTGTGACCCCCTCCTCTTTCTCCCTCTCTCTGTGGGTGTATAATTAGACTCAGTCCTGTCGTGATACAGCTTTCACTCATTGTGGGAACGTCTCTGAGCTGCTGGACGTGCTGGCAGGAAGCCGAGCAGCTTTGCTCATTAACCTCTTAAGAGCTGGGGAATGTACCGACACTGCCTGTGCCCCATTGGCCACTTCCCCTTCTCATCCCAGCCAAGGGCTGCTTTGATTGGCTGCTGAACTACATGCTTCCATCCAGAAGCTCACACCATTGGCTACAGTGCCACATGCTCCAGCTTGTATCTTGTCTGCACTCTCACTTTTACATTTAACCACCAACTTTTTATATCCTTATCTGATTACATTTACAAGTTAAAAAACATTCTAGTTTTGTTGTGATCGATGATTTAAAGTGTTGTTTAATTGATTGCTCATGGTGAAGTGTTGTCTAACTGGTAAATTAATCCTACAGATGAAGACGATTGAAATATGTAATCACGTTAAAAATCATACAAATCAATACTTATTTAAAAAATATATTCATGTAGAGTACTACCACAATGCTAGAGTGTGTTCTAAGTGGTTTCTATTGTGATGCTATACATCTGCTTGTTTATGTGGTTACTTTATCTACAAAATACAGAATAATAACGTTTTTTTTCCAACTCAATCGGCAAATAGTTCTTTCTTGTTTTAAGCATAAATTAATTAAATTGTGACCAAGCGTAGCATCAGTTCTGGCAGGTCACGTTAGTCAAGCTCGCATCTCTCAGCTGATCTACGTCTATACACCACCTACCCATCCCTCTATACATATATAAGCTCCTTCAGTATTATCAGCAGCTACTGCGTTTCTCAGGAGCTAATTAAATGGCAAAAGTCCAGTAGCACCTCATTGCAGTACACGAGATCCAGGGGGCGGAGTTGGATCCAGATCAGAGGGGTGGAGATGGGTAGGATTAGGGGTGGGGTTAGGGATCAGGGATTTGGGGTGTTTGATTCCCATGTTTGATTCCCGAGTTTGATTCCTGTGTTTGTGTTTGATTCCTGTGTTTGATTCCTGAGTTTGATTCATGTGTTTGATTCCTGTGTTTGATTCCCATTTTTGATTCCCGTGTTTGATTCCTGTGTTTGTGTTTGATTCCTGTGTTTGATTCCTGTGTTTGTGTTTGATTCCTGTGTTTGATTCCTGTGTTTGATTCCTGTGTTTGTGTTTGATTCCCGTGTTTGATTCCTCTGTTTGTGTTTGATTCCCGTCTTTGATTCCCGTGTTTGATTTCCGAGTTTGATTCCCGTGTTTGATTCCCGTGTTTTTTTTTCTTGAGTTTGATTCCCGTGTTTGATTCCCGTGTTTGATTCCCGAGTTTGATTCCCGTGTTTTTTTTTCTTGAGTTTGATTCCCGTGTTTGATTCCCGAGTTTGATTCCCGTGTTTGATTCCCGTGTTTGATTCCCGTGTTTTTTTTTCTTGAGTTTGATTCCCGTGTTTGATTCCCGTGTTTGATTCCCGAGTTTGATTCCCGTGTTTGATTCCCGTGTTTGATTCCCGAGTTTGATTCCCGTGTTTGATTCCTATGTTTGATTCCTGAGTTTGATTCATGTGTTTGATTCCCGTGTTTGATTCCTGTGTTTGATTCCTGTGTTTGTGTTTGATTCCTGTGTTTGATTCCTGTGTTTGTGTTTGATTCCTGTGTTTGTGTTTGATTCCCGTGTTTGATTCCTCTGTTTGTGTTTGATTCCCGTCTTTGATTCCCGTGTTTGATTCCCGAGTTTGATTCCCGTGTTTGATTCCCGTGTTTTTTTTTCTTGAGTTTGATTCCCGTGTTTGATTCCCGTGTTTGATTCCCGAGTTTGATTCCCGTGTTTGATTCCCGTGTTTGATTCCCGTTTTTTTTTTCTTGAGTTTGATTCCCGTGTTTGATTCCCGTGTTTGATTCCCGAGTTTGATTCCCGTCTTTGATTCCCGTGTTTGATTCCCGAGTTTGATTCCCGTGTTTGATTCCTGAGTTTGATTCATGTGTTTGATTCATGTGTTTGATTCCCGTGTTTGATTCCCGTGTTTGATTCCCGTGTTTGATTCCTGTGTTTGTGTTTGATTCCCGAGTTTGATTCCCGTGTTTGATTCCTGAGTTTGATTCATGTGTTTGATTCATGTGTTTGATTCCCGTGTTTGATTCCCGTGTTTGATTCCCGTGTTTGATTCCCGTGTTTGTGTTTGATTCCTGAGTTTGATTCCCGTGTTTGATTACCGTGTTTGATTCCTGTGTTTGTGTTTGATTCCTGTGTTTGATTCCTGTGTTTGTGTTTGATTCCTGTGTTTGTGTTTGATTCCCGTGTTTGATTCCTCTGTTTGTGTTTGATTCCCGTCTTTGATTCCCGTGTTTGATTCCCGAGTTTGATTCCCGTGTTTGATTCCCGTGTTTTTTTTTCTTGAGTTTGATTCCCGTGTTTGATTCCCGTGTTTGATTCCCGAGTTTGATTCCCGTGTTTGATTCCCGTGTTTGATTCCCGTTTTTTTTTTCTTGAGTTTGATTCCCGTGTTTGATTCCCGTGTTTGATTCCCGAGTTTGATTCCCGTCTTTGATTCCCGTGTTTGATTCCCGAGTTTGATTCCCGTGTTTGATTCCTGAGTTTGATTCATGTGTTTGATTCATGTGTTTGATTCCCGTGTTTGATTCCCGTGTTTGATTCCCGTGTTTGATTCCTGTGTTTGTGTTTGATTCCCGAGTTTGATTCCCGTGTTTGATTCCTGAGTTTGATTCATGTGTTTGATTCATGTGTTTGATTCCCGTGTTTGATTCCCGTGTTTGATTCCCGTGTTTGATTCCCGTGTTTGTGTTTGATTCCTGAGTTTGATTCCCGTGTTTGATTACCGTGTTTGATTCCTGTGTTTGTGTTTGATTCCTGTGTTTGATTCCTGTGTTTGTGTTTGATTCCTGTGTTTGTGTTTGATTCCCGTGTTTGATTCCTCTGTTTGTGTTTGATTCCCGTCTTTGATTCCCGTGTTTGATTCCCGAGTTTGATTCCCGTGTTTGATTCCCGTGTTTTTTTTTTCTTGAGTTTGATTCCCGTGTTTGATTCCCGTGTTTGATTCCCGAGTTTGATTCCCGTGTTTGATTCCCGTGTTTGATTCCCGTTTTTTTTTTCTTGAGTTTGATTCCCGTGTTTGATTCCCGAGTTTGATTCCCGTCTTTGATTCCCGTGTTTGATTCCCGAGTTTGATTCCCGTGTTTGATTCCTGAGTTTGATTCATGTGTTTGATTCATGTGTTTGATTCCCGTGTTTGATTCCCGTGTTTGATTCCCGTGTTTGATTCCTGTGTTTGTGTTTGATTCCCGAGTTTGATTCCCGTGTTTGATTCCTGAGTTTGATTCATGTGTTTGATTCATGTGTTTGATTCCCGTGTTTGATTCCCGTGTTTGATTCCCGTGTTTGATTCCCGTGTTTGTGTTTGATTCCTGAGTTTGATTCCCGTGTTTGATTACCGTGTTTGATTCCTGTGTTTGATTCCTGAGTTTGATTCCCGTGTTTGATTCCCATGTTTGATTCCCGAGTTTGATTCCCGTGGTTGATTCCCGAGTTTGATTCCCGTGTTTGATTCCCGTGTTTGATTCCTGTGTTTGTGTTTGATTCCTGTGTTTGACCCTCGTGTTTGACCTTTGGATTGATTGTTGCTGACCCTTCTCTGCCGGCCGTGACCCTGGACTCTGATTCTCTCTGCCTGCCTCGATCCTTTGCCTGTCTACCTGGTTTGTCTCAATCTTGCCTTCTCTGTTCTGTTTGACCCTGGTACTATAGGCCTGTCTTGACCATTGTAATAAATGCTGCGAATGGATCCCCTTGGTTCTGCTGATTCTTCACAGATGTTTGGCCTCCAATCAGGAAAACCAGGCCGCAGCATTAACTCCGCCCCCTGCGAGCAACGCAGATAGAAAATACAAACGCAGATCAAGAAAAGAGACGGAAGTAGAAGAGAGAAGAGTGCTTTAGAGAATTAATTGTGAAATACTTACAAGAAATCTTAGTTTGATTTGAGAATAAATTTATATTACAATTACACAGATTAAGGAACTTTGTTTGGATATCGTGCGTGAAGTCTGGTTGAATCTGTAGATGTTGGAGATTAAGCTAATGCTAATGAAGCAGCTCATCGTTGTTTATTCGATGATAAGCACATGAACAAGAACAGTTAATTAATAGAGGAATCAGTAAGTTTATGTTTATTCTGAGGATCTATGTTGATATCTTTGTACGCATGCGCGAGTCGTTGTGTGGCAATAAAACAAACAGAATGACCGACTGTAAAGACGCGACAAGCACTTTCAAGAGAGTTAGCAGGCAAAATCCACAATATATAAACACTTTAATACTTGATTGTCTTTTCATGAATAAACAAACACTGTTATGTTGTCTTGATTGATACAGTCAATCAAGCAGCTTTGATAGAATCTGTATTGTGAAAAGCGCTATATAAATATATTTGACTTGACTTAATATCTGACGACCGGAGGAGGTTTGGAGAAAAGCTCAAAATTTGTATTGGTGACAAAACTGAAGTTATTCAAAGCCCATATGTGATTTGGGATGTCAAAAAACGTTGGTCCGACTCGCCCATGTCTTGGCCACTATAATCTGCTGCGGAGACATTTATTCTTATCTAATAGAAACCCCTGGACCCTTCACTCATGAAAGAGTAAAGGCTTTCAAAAGTCGGGAGGCCTAGGATTATTTTGTTTCTCGAAAAGTTGGGCCGATCTTTACTGCCAAACAGGAAGCAGTGAAAGTGCTGAAAGCAACATGACATCATGAATTTTGCATAAACATACATCTATACCCAGATAGCAGACTGACATTGAATCAACGTGGAAATATGACATCGAAACAACGTTGATCTGACATTGTTTTGCTCATCGAATTAACGTTGAACCAACGTCAGACGCGTCATTCTTTCAAAACTAACGGAAAATCAACTTGAAATCAACGCGTTGTTTCAACGTTATGAAAGCAAACCAATTTTCGATTTTCATTTAGCTTTGAAGAATGCCGCGTCTGACGTTGGTTCAACGTTAATTCGATGAGCAAAATCAACGTTGTTTCAATGTCATGAGAGACGTCGTTTCCACGTTGATTCAATGTCAGTTTGCTGTCTGGGTATGCATTTTGAGCTATGCGTGTATGTCTCTGCCGTTAAATGTCAGAGCAAAACGAAGCAAAATGTAGAACTACATCTGGGGAGTGATATTTTTTTTCTAGGATGGTAGGGGAAGACTCATAAACGTTATTTACCCCAGTGACGGGTAGGTTTAGGGAAGGGGTTGGGGTATCATATATTTATATATACAGTAATGTAACGTTAAGTCAACGGTGTTCATAAAAACGCTGAAAAGCGATTGTGCGTGTTGGAAATATGAATTGGCGTGTCATACATACGCAATTTCATGAGATCAGTCTGTTAAAGCAGAGGTTAGACCTGGCCAGAGTCACAGCGTGATTGGCATCTCCCGTGGGTGATGGCAGAACGGAGAAATAATCACTGCTCACTGCGACTGCAAAGCCGGGTAAGTCTTCATTGATCAGTGTTCTTATTTCTTTATTTATTGAAAATGAAATGAAAAACTTTTCATCAGGCCCCCAACAATCGACCACACAGCATGAGTGAACCATCCTCTTCTCTAAATCCTCCAAACGTGCAAAACAATCAAATTACAGGCATCTAGCGGTGTTTCCTGCCACACGATTCCCATGATGCAACGCGACAGACATAAACAATGACGTCACAAAAGATCCTCCTATGAGATGTTTTTTACTATGCCTTGGCTTTTGACTTACTTAGTTGAGGACATTTAATATTCAACAATATTATTGATCTGTGTTGTATTATTTTCATGTTATCACTGTGAAGCCGCTTTGATACAATCTGCAAAAAGCGCTATATGAATAAATGTGACTTGACTTTTCTGTGTGAGTGTGATTACAATGTAAATTGTTGTTTAGAAGTTTGTTGATTGATGCAAATGTAAAGAGAAATCACTTAGTAAGTATACTGCCCTGTTCTGTGCAGGCCCGTTAGCATGTGTTTGTTCTGTACTGTGGACCTCTTTTTTTGCTGTGAATGCATCGAGTCATGTGACGTAATATCACAAATACATTTTTTGCTTTGTCATCATGGGGTATATAGTGTTGATTGATATGAAAAAATATTAAGCTTTTTACCAAAACATGTTATAAAGGGGTCTAAATACTTTCATAATATGTGTATATATATATATATATATATTAGGGCTGGGCGATAAAACGATAACGATAATTATCGCGATATAATTTTTCTCGATAAAACAATATCAAGAGGTCGATAAATGTTCGATAATGTTTATGCGGCAAAAGCGGAACGAAACTCATTTGAACCGCGCGCGCCACACGGAGCATTTATCCGCTCGGCTCAAAGTCCAAACGGCAGTGAGCGCAGCGCGAGCTCTCTAGAGCAGACGCGATTGCTTTGATCGTCTCGAGAAGCGCTTGAGTTCAGCGAACAACACAGATGTCAAGTTTAAACCAGTTTAGGGCTGATGAAACACCGCTGACAAAAAGGAGAGACTGTGTGCAAGGATCCAGTCAGAATCTGAATTGATACTGAATCCATTTAGCCTACCATGGATTTACTGTAAGGTTAGCCAAGTAATATTAACTGCACCATGAAATGTGGGATATACATATTTAATTGT
This sequence comes from Pimephales promelas, assembly GCF_016745375.1. The sequence continues at coordinate 58,528,347 of NW_024121099.1, read as the reverse complement.
ATAATATTATTAATGTAGACAATTCATTAAATGTCTTATGGAATATAAGTACAATGTATTTAACTGTTAGGCCACTGTTTTCATACAAATACCACAGAAACCATAAAGTTATGCCATTATAGTGAGGAGCTGAGTTATTGGCTATGCCTGGTTTTATCTGTGGTTATCATCATCTAAATGCATGAGACTGGATGACCAATGGTTAATTTTAATACAACTCAGTCAGAATATTACATTTTACCAAATAAAAATGTGGTCGTTACATAAAAAAAAAACAGATGTTACTGTTTTTGTTAATGAACATAAATTTAACATTAGCTTAGTATTAGCTTGAGTTAGGATGCAGATTTACTGTCAAATATGCATTTTGAGATAAAACATGTAATTTTAATATTGCAGCCTGCACTGCAAACTGTGCTGAAGAAATATTTTTCTAATTGAGATATTTATTTTAAGGAAACATGTTTGAATGTTCTACCTCATATTTGTGAAATGTTCACCTGTTTGGCAAGTGTTTGTCATGATATGTTCTGACAATAAAGAGTAGTTTAAAACCACAATTTACGCTCTGGTTAATACAACTTTCACTTAGGAGCAAAAATCTGCCTTTAAACTTGAAAGAAATAAAGATTTGACATATATCGTGATAATTATCGATATCGACTGATATAAGAAAAATCATCGTGATAATTATCGCCATATCGCCCAGCCCTAATATATATATATATATATATATATATAATTTTCAGGTTTTTTATCATACGTGCACACATTTGTTTTTCAGGTTTCTTTAAGTGACAGTAGCACCTAATTTTCAGTGATTTATGCAACCTCTGGAAGAGAAAATACACGTTCAGTGTGACTAGCACATGGTCATCCAGTCACATGCTGTCTGTGTACGTGTGTGTGTGTGTGTGTGAGTGTGTGTGTGTGTGTGTGTGTGTGTGTGTGTTCCCTTGTGAGCTGTGGAGTGAAGAACAGAAGACTGAGGCCTTATTCTCATTTCCTCTCTGTCTCTAATACTCTCACTTCTGTCACACCGTGACATTATCTGACCGCTATCACAACACATGTCAGCAGTCAGACAATCGTGAAGGTTTCCAGCTTGTAATTATGCATACACACACTTACCAAGGAAGTGGTAAATGTGATCGGAACAGAGGACACGGCTGTGGTGTGTCTGACACATCAATAGATGTTCCTTAAGGACATTGAGAAAGAATAAGAGAAGGTCTGTTTCAAATCTAGTGAAGTGCTCACTGTCCACTATCCACACAGTCATCTACTGTACACTCCAAAGCAGCGTCCTAATCAAATGGAAAAAGTCATTTGCTCGACACTTACGTGCCACACTAATAGCCAGGGTTTGTATTAATTGAGGGAATGGTAATTCTTATTCTCCCGGTCGAGTATTAGTATTGATTATTTGGTAACGCTTCCTTTTACAGTATACAGTGTACTTACCTAGAAAGTACTGGCTAATATAAGGTAAGTACATGGAACAGGGATAGGTTTACGTTCAGGGTTAGTACTAGTTATTACCCAGTAATTGTAGTTACTAAAATAAGTAAAAGGACTGTAAAAGGAAGCGTTACCGATTATTTTTTCACGATTTTCATAGAGAGCAAATTATCCACTGCTTTGCGTATTCTTCCATGAAGGATGCTCAACTTTTGCTTCACAGATAGTTTTCATCAGCCTATGGACAACTCTAAACAGAAGTTTTGTATGATTTTAAATTCCATAATGTCAACAGGTAATGGCAAGATTATTTCAGGGTTGCTGCACAAGCAAGTGTGTTAAGCTGTTCCTCACCCTGCGCATTTCAAAGTGAAGAAGTGGACCATAATAAAGTGTTTTGTGTAGCTTGCATGGTTAACATTTTTCTCTTAGTTCGGATCGCTTATAAATTTCCCTTTTGTAAAAGTTCTGTGCTCTATATCAAACATAACCTCTTTTTTGTACTTTAGGCATGTTTACCTCAATAACTGTAAAGAAACGGTAAGTAATTAGTGGAACTGTTATTGACATTGTGCTAGAGCTGCTTTGGTCGCTGTCTGCCATTGTCTGTGATGTTTCTATATTCATAAAAACAATCATTTTAATCATCTAAATAAATTTAATTCCATGAAATATTTTGTTTTCCACAAATTCTGTGTTGTGTATTTTCTGGTAATCAAATGAAGACAAAACATTTTTTTTTTCAAACTTTTTTGTCAAACAAAATGCTGAGCTTTATAATGTTAAGATTAAAACACGGAAGAAAAATTGTGATTATTTCTTAAAAAATAAAGTTATGATAATTTATTATTAGTGTTTGCATTATTATTACATTGAGACGTTTCTAAATTTTTCTGTACAAAAATAATATATTTAAGTTAAACCGAACTTCTATTTTGACGGGTTGCCGTGAAGACCTTTTAGTCGGTCATTCGTTAGTGACTGACGAAATTGGGGTTTTGCTTAGAGGCCTTTGACCTTCGAGCTCTACAAAACGAGCCAATGGTAAAACAATGCCATGTCTGGGGTATTTGCATAGTGCAACTCTGCCCCACCTCGTGGGTATAACAGGAGCTGCGCGGGCAATCTCGCATTATGTTTTTGCTTCGAAGCCGAGTGAAAAGCACGTTCCCTGGGTCAGGTAATGTCCACTTGTGTTGTGTGGTCCAGGAAAAGCAGCTGGCTCGACCTGGTAGATATGCAGGAGGCTGTGCAAACACGTTTCCTCAACTCCCCTATTTCTCTTCAGTGGCTCGGTCGAGGCCTTCCCACACGCTATTAACCCAACGGGGTCGCCTATCGCGCCGGCGCCACAAGCTCACTTTTTTCCTTATCAGTGCAAATGAGACTCAAATTACTCTGTTGTACATCATTAGATCCTGTTCAATGTTTTTTTTTTTTTTGGGATATTCACAATGAGAACAAAGTGTTCTGCTTTTTATCAAATTAAGAAATATAAATATGATGCCAATTTTGCTTTCTCTATCTCTATAGTGAAGTTCAATCTGAAACGCATCCGAAAATGAACTGTAACTCAGTAAATACTCAGTAAATACACACACAAAAGATTTTTCATTATGAAGCTGAAATTCTCTTATTTTAAATGAAGTAATTTATATAAAAAAACAAATATTCTCAGTTTATGTAATCTGTATGAAAAGAGATGTCGGTCTTTTTCCTTTTCAGCTCATTATAGTTTATCACGTGATAATCTGACCACGCCCACTGAGAGCGTGCACTGTTCAAACACAAATGTAGAGGCAAGCAAGCCATGCCAGCTCCCACATCAGCTGGATAAAACATCCCGTTTAATACGAATCTTGTACTTTACCTTCGCTGTGAGGAATAATACTATCATAATTATCCTGGAAAAGTTACCTCAGAAGTGCTGGTAGTTGGATTCAGCTGATATGGTAAGGGGCGATTCCACAGTTTAGGCCTAACTGCAAGGACGACAGCCTGCAAAATTAAATCTTCATGCAGAAAGCCATTGTCCTCAGGTTAACATCCTGAGACAACCTGGGATACAGCTGTGTGAAAGGCAGGATAAATCTGGCAATGTTAAACTTGTAAACTTTGATCAAAGTTGAGTTGATGTAAAATTTAACGTATGTAACATGGACAGAAAAACAGTGCAAGTTCAAGCAGAAAGTGTACTTAATCTAATTCAATTTAATAAAATTCTGGTTGAATCCAAGTTCATGTTTTGCTTTGTTTCTAATTTGGTGTAGTTATGAGTCTTGCGTTGTGCATTGTTCACAAAACTGCAATATGACTTTCATGCAGGCAGGGTGCCCATCTAATATGATGTGTTCTATAAACTTAAAGGTGCATTTTTGAGTCTGGTATGTTCATAAACTTAAAGCCAGCAAAATTACTAAAAAATACCACAGGTATATTTAGTTGCCAAATGTAGAAGACAAAGGAACTCCTAAGTGTGCAAAGTTATAACGTGTGTAACGTGGACGGAAAAAAAAAACAATCCTGCAAGATTGCCTCAGTAACACCTTTTATTAGGCTTGGTGTGCTAAATATGATTGGGAGAAATAATACACAAAACTATCAGCTCATTGTACAGAAACATCCACTTTTGGTATGGCACAATGTCTAAAAATTGATTTATTTTTCTAACATTTGAACTTAAACCACGTTATCAGATTACCCATTGACTTTAAGAATATGCATAAAATGACAGCTTCATCATTTTTATATATTTTTTTGTGCATTTATTTAACTCTTTCCCCGCCAAACACGGAATTTTCCGGGTATCCGTGTTTTAGGTGGTATACGGTAAGGGAGACCCGCGCGCATGTCCTGAATGAGTGCGCAACTCTTTGATCAGAGAAACAGATTGCAATCGTCTCAAACAGTGGAGTAGTGAGAATGTATCAGACAGACAATGCAGAGGTATATGGCTGAAGTACTGGAGGTTAATGGACTCGGAGTCCGATCACTCTTTATTTGATAATTCTGAATCTGATCGGGACGAAGTAGTCAGTGAGAGAGATGCACATGTTGTCACAGAAAGTTCTAGCCATGGACGTGCCGCAGATAGATCGTATAATATTATGACACTATAATATTTATGTGTGTGTGCAGGCATTTATGTGTGGCTGTCTAAATATGAAGGTGTAATTGTCAAATTATTTCTCTCTTTGTGCACCTTTACCACATTGTAATATGTATTTGTGTGTGTGTGTGTGTGTGTGTGTGTCTAGGCCTGTTTATTGTAATTCCAATTATTCATTATTCACAGGTAGAACACAGAGAGGCAGAAGTTTTATTGCAAAAGTTACATTTCCCTTACATCCTGGGAAATTTGATATATTTTACATTTATTTATGTTTTTAATTTATTTTGCAAAGTTTTATATATGAAGGAAACAACATCTGAATGTATTCTGCTTTTAAATGCACTTGTTTGATAAAAATACCTTTTTCTCAGTTTTTTGTCCAAAATGTTGTGTTTTTGACAAAACCTACCTCTGTTCAAGAGGCAATAAAAAAAGAACAAATGAAGATAAAATAAAAACGTTTTTTTTTTTTTTTTTGCCTAAAAGCAGAGGCTCAGATCTTTATTTTTATATATATCATCTTCATATATTCATGGAAGAAAATATTCAGCGGTCCATTAAAATTTAGCGAAAATCGTCAAAAACCCTGGCGGTGGCTGGCAACTTTTTTTTAAAACGCTGGCGGGGAAAGAGTTAAAGACAGCATGTACCATTTTTTTCCACATGTGTCTTTTATTGTCTTTGATGTCTTTTTTGTCTTTATTGACAATTAATATTGGCAATATTAATTTTTTCAGAACATGTAGTCAGAATTACCGAAATAATAATAATAATATATGTTTTATTTATTGTAATCAAGTTTGTTAAAAGTGTGCTTGCATGAGGTTAGTTCGTTTGCACATTAAACATTTGAAAATCAAATCCTTTATATCTTAACTTTTGAGTGTAGCAGAATTAAACGGATGAAAAATTATTATTATGTGACATTTTATTGACAATTTTTTACCTCAAGCTAATGTTTAAACTAGCTTAATGTGTGCCATTAGTGCGGAAAATCTGCGTGTGTGCCTTACATGCCCAGTTCACTGTTGTTTAACAACCTGCGCTGCGATATTGTGTTAACGCACTATTAACGTGTTAACTTGGACAGCCTACGCTAAATTCTTACTAACATTTTGACAAAAGTAAAATCATCATCATCAAAAAATGTCATTAACGATGTTGACTTTCATGAAAAGCTTATTGAGTCAAAATACGCGGAAAACAACGTTCGAAGTTGGATAGCCTCAACATTTCTGTCCAATTTACGAACATGAAGTGCAGAATCTGTCAAAATGTATACAACCACCATTCATGCTTGATCTTTATGAACATGACACTGCTTTTGGTCCAAAACCATGCACTCTTTTATCCTTTCTCACCACAATGGTCCTATTTAATGTTTACTTAACCAAAGTTTACCACGTTCGTATCATTTTAATGTTCGTAACATTTTGGACAGAATCCACAAACTTACCCACATTCGTCGAAATCCGTGAAATCCTGTTAACTCTTCCTTCCACGCAGAACGACCGTGACCTAGACAATCTTATTTCTGACAGGTGAACCGTTGAGACATTAGGAGATGAAATTCAGCGTCAGAATAAAATGTTCGAGCGTTATGATTTTTTGACAGAAAATCTCGGCCCCTGTTTTATCCCGATTTATTAGCAATTTATCATGTAGCTACGTATATGAGAATTTAGTCCACACAACATGTTTTTATCATTTTGTTACTGATAGAATTACATGGAAAAATTATATCTCTGTTTCCTTTAGAATCATAGTTTAACGTGCGTAACTGCTCGTTGCATCATGGTAGATTAAGGGAATTATACTTTCAGTGTTAGTAGAAGTATTTTGTAGAAGACACGCCAAAATAAATGTTATGTGCCAAAATTCATGATTTTATTAAAGCAAATTAAAGAAATGACTTAGGAAAAATCCAGATGCACTTCATGTCCCACCCTGACATCTGTAATTTCTGGGGACGGAAATGAAATAAAGTCTCATTACACGATAATGCCAAGGCTTAGTGGGATAAAAGTAAGTTTATTATTTCTAACATCTATCTTTAACAAAATTATGAACTAAAAATTAAAAAATGACAACACCTGGGTATTATTCAATCTATATAGTTAATTACACCCCTTGTGGACTGAAACTGTGGAATCGCCCTAAGTCATTTATTATTAAGTGCTTTGTTCTAATCGCGTTATCGAATAGTGTCTGGAGACTGAATATACATTGTTTAAATACAATGATGGGGAAGTTACTTTTAAAAAGTAGTTTAACTTGTTACTCGTTACTTCTTAAAAAAAAGTTATCTGTTACTTTACTTAGTTACCCCATATGGAAAGTAACCTTTTGCGTTGCTCATTACTTTTACATTACTTTTATGTTGCTTGACTTTGGGCAGAACGCAATATCTGTTCCTAAATGTGTTTTGCCTCCATAAAGTTATACTATGCATAATGCCATATAATGCCACAAATGCATAATGCATTTATCAATATTTCGAATATATCTGAAGATTTGACTGTTAATGGATAGGCATATGGATGGGCGGCACTAGGGAGGGGCTAGAATGAAAGCAAGAAAGACCAAAACACCCCGTTACCCAAAAATAATTTCTGGGAGCAATTATATTCAGGCTGTATTCTATGGAAGTCCTGATCCGCTTGGTGAAGAAAAGAAAATTAGGCTATCATGTTATTTCAACATAATACAGGGAATTATAAGCGTTCTTATTAGGGATGCACCAAAATGAAAATTCTTGGCCGAAACTGAAAACCGAAAAACCAAGGCCGAAAACCGAAACACCGAAATAAATTATGCCAATTATTAGTACCATTGCATTTATGGCTATGACTGTGTACAATCTTTACTAAAATCAAGCAATTGCATAAATTAGTATAACATTTTCAAAGAATAAATCAATTACAAATTATGCAAATATTTATTTAGCACATTGCAACAATGCACAGTATAAAATAAAATTCAAACTAAAATGTTTAACCTGACCCCACTCATGTGTACAGTACATTAAATAATCTACTTGCCTGCAGAAAGGTTTTAAAATTAAATGTTCTCTCATAAAAACAAAGCCGAGCGCGAACTTCTCATCACACCAGCACCCAGTTTGCACGTCTAAATTAGTTGCTTACATTTTTAAAAATGAGCATACAATAGCATAAAAGGCCTTTTTAATGAACAAAGGTCCATGTTTAATACAAATGTACACGAAACTTAATATGTTTGGAGAAATTAGAAAATATTTAAGAAGAGCGTTCATTAAGTTGTATACACACGTTCACATATACATTTTTTTTTTGTTATGTCACAAGTAATAATCTAAGGTTTTACTTGATCATTTTTGAATCGGTGGTGGTATACTAAAAAATAAACATCGTCATGTGTTTATCTTTCTTCTCGCCGATTCCTGATGGTTAGAGGACAGTTACTTGAGTCGTCCCCTGTCATTTCAAAGAGTAGTACAACGGTGAGCGCATCAAGAATAAATGGCCGGATTAAACACGTTGCATTCATATTATGGGCTTATCTGATTTTTTGTACATAGTATAGCCTACTGTATTATGATTTTAGTATCATAATGATTAATAAATACACACACAATTATCTACAAATTTGATAAATGTTGTAGATATGTTTTACTATGCACATAAACCAACTTTCAACTTATATGTGCAAAAATCAGAATTAAATGAATGTGCAGCAATTTGTACAAATAGAGAGTCTAGGCCTACTAAAAGTGTTGTAGCCATTAAATAAGCTCATTTAGTTTCATATTTGTTAAAATATTATAGTATTATTTTTATCTATGTTGATTATGAAAAGTGAACAGCATGAGTAAGATGGATGCACAATATACCGGGGAACAGTGAGTCAATCAGACATGATTTTGACCACTTCATTAAGTTCTGTTTAGTACAAAGTCTTTCTTAGTTAAAGTACAAATCATTTTGTATAAATTGTTTCTTAATTTTAATTATTTTTTTATCAACCAATTGCCTGCATTTAATAAATAAGAAGCAAAAATAGAAGAGAATATAATCATGACATGGAGCTAGGGCTGTCACTTTTGTCAAAAAATCTTGATCGATTTTTAAGACATAAGTGTTCATTGAATCGATTGTAAAATTTTCCATGTTTAAACACGTTTCCATTTTAGCCAAATATAGGCAAATCCACGGACACCGCATAAGGGCGAGCGTAGGCCTATAGAGGGCGCTTAAGGTGTGCACTTGAATATTTCTGATGTTTTATTGAGCTTCGTGCACAATGACAAACAGGAGTGTAACATTCTCGAAAAAAAATAAGCAGAGTGGACTGCCATAACATCAATGAAAAACACTAGGATTCAACATGGCTCTGTTTACGATTAGAGTTATTATTTCGATTAGCCTACTACTTAAATGTCAAACAAATTTTGCCAACATAGGCGATTGTAGCCTGAATCTGTATGCATGAGACTTTCTGAATACCGGCAGAATTGACATTTTTCACTATGCAGAAGTACAGTTTGCTGTTATGTGTTGCTGTGTGACGCGCGTTCGCTGCGAGCGTGTCGTGACGAGCTCCTCTTTACTGTCTATGGACGAGCTGGACGCGCTCTGAGAGAAGGCTGATAAAATCGATTTTATTTTTTGTAATTTCCTTTTTGTAAATTTTACTTTTCTTTTTTAAATTTTACTTTACTTTTCCATTTTTTTTCCTGGTTCTTGACGGACAGACCAATTTGTCAGATGTTCTTATATACATACGTGTCTTGCCACTATAGGCTATGTGCACAACCGTAGTTTCGAACTTCCGCTTTTGTCAGAAGTCGGCGTATCAGTTTCCGGTCCACGACTGGTCATCCGCATCCACTAATAAACAAACAAGATGAGTGCTGCTGTTGTACGAAAAAAAGAGTTCTTAAGCACATCTAAGTTTCTGAGAACTGTAGTGGATCTAACATCCGTTTCACAGCCGTTTGCAGTGTGTGTTGCGGTGCAGGAGCGTGCTGTTAGTGCGTTCACATATTATGATGCGTTTGCACAGTGAATAACTGATCCGCGGCTGTACAACAAACACTTTACGATTTCCACGACGCATGCGCGAGAACTGAACTGAAGTAGTGTAAGGAGATCGCAAATCTCACGCATGCGTCGTGGAAATCTAAGGAAGTCTCGTTTCAGGCCAACAAGGAAGAAAAGGAATAGTCGAATAAAGTCGTTATTTTTGTTTGCTTTTTCGCACAAAAAGTATTCATGTCGCTTGATAAACTTATAATTGAGCCACTGTAGACACATGGAATATTTAAACATTTTCTTTTAATGACTTTCTGGGCCGTCAAGAGGCAGTCCCTCAGGCTGTCTATGGAAGAGTCATCCAGCCCTCAGATTCAATCAAAAATATCTTTATTTGTGTTCTGAAGATGAACGAAGGTCTTACGGGGTTGGTACAGCATGGGGGTGAGTAATTAACGACTTAATTTTCATTTTTGGGTGAACTAACCCTTTAACCCCAGTGACGGTTAGGGACGGGGTTGAGGTAAGTCATATATTTATATATCGTTAAGTCAATGTCGCTGAAAGGCGATTATGTGTCATGATAGCGCGCCAAAAATGGAAATACGAATTGACGTGTCATACACACACTACTTCATGAGATCAGTCTGCCCACAGTGACTTTCGGACACAGTGCAAGTTCCCATTCAAACGGGAAACTAGATTTGTGACAACTTTACACATTTATTAAAAATAAATACAAATAAAAAAATCTGACCGTTTCACTTAGTGCTGAGTTGAAGCACCTTTGGCAGCTATTATAGCGTCAGGTCATTTTAAGGTCTCTACAGTGACTTTCATTTTAGGTCAAATCTTGTGTCTTTTCTACAGTGCATAGTTTTATTAGCTGCAAAATTAAACAAACTTCCTCAGTGATATTGCAGGTGTGTGTGTGTGTGTGTGTGTGTGTGCAACAGCATACAGTAGTACAAACACCGCAGTATTTCCTCCATTTGTCATGAATGTCTCACTAAACCTCACATGCACACACACAAACACTGAATCAAAAATGAAAGAACATGAATGAATCATACGAGTAGAAGAAAAGTTTGTGGTAAGGCAGGAAATCTCTTGTGTCTGACTGAGCGGGGATTTCACAAGTGCACTGACACAAACAAACAGAAATGGTTGCATGTGTAAAAATGCAAGTTTAGAAGCATTCCAGTTGCCTTTATTTTTATTTTTGCAGGAAACCACACACACAACCTGATTACTTGCACAAAAAAAAGTTGATACTGAAATAGGGCTTCATGAAAGTTGTGTAAATTGATGAATTTTTGACTTGGTGACAATTACAACTATTTGAATGCTTGGTAATTATACTTAGCAATTCAATGTATCCCAGCATAACTGTATTGGTTATGTGGCAAAACAAAAAAAATCACGCTAAACCATTTTCTTATTATCTTTATGATACCACAGTAAAAATGTACATTTATGTAATATTAAGCAAGTATATTTGTCTTATTTTTTACAGTGCATCATGAGCTTTAGCCGTCTAAAACCATGTGTGTGGGTGACTTTACTTGTGTTTCACTATTGAGATGTGCAGCACATGGGGCCGTCCCCTCGTCTGTTATAGTCACTGACCTTTTTATTGCTTTCAGAACTGCACATGTTAGCAATACATTTAACAGCACATGTTAGTAATACATTTTGTGTTAAGTCATTCCACTAATACTGACAGATAACGGGACACAGCAAATACTGAAGATTATATATCCTGATTCCAGCCCCGGCAAAGATAAATAAAGGTGGGGTGTTTTTTTCACGTATAATCAGTGTTTTGACTGTCTGTCACTTTGACAAGAAGTAGAAACGTTGTTTATCTGCTTATATATCTATGTTGACTGCAGTAGTCCGTGTGTGTGTGTGTGTGTGTGTGTGTACTCAGTCAGCAAGTATCATTGTGTGGTATGTGTTCAGCTTCTTAGGACAGAGAAATGATGACTGTCTTCACACACATTAACTCATGTTAAATGTCAGATATTAGCTGTTTCTGGAAGCCCGGGGGCTAAAATATTTGCAGCGTGTGCAAATGTGTGGGCAGTGCGTCTGAGTGTGTGTGTGTGTGTGTGAGTCAGAAGCGAAGCTCAGAGCGGCTCTCACATGTGTGTGGGCAGCTTCCAGATGGCTCCTCCAGCAAGCACACAAATGTCACTCCGATAACAAGCTGAAAGAAGCGAGAAAAACAAGTTGTTGGAAGCATACCGACATCCCAACATATTCACAACACTGAATATGAAATATCAGCACACAAATATATAGAGTTAGGTGAGACATATCCTGAAGTTCAAACACAACTGATTCATTTTAATATTTCAAACACAAGCCAGCAATGATAAAGAGCAATTTGAGGGTTTTTAATTAAGTCCTCAGATGTTTCTCCCGACAAACGGTGTTTGAGAGGGTATTTCAACAATATTTGTGTGCTCATGCAAATTCTCAATAAGCTGAAACATTAAAAACACTATGCAGAGAACTCAACAAACAAAGATGCATGCACATATTTAAAGAATGAGATTTGATATGAGTATTTGTGCATAGTATGTCTTAAATGTAATTAAAGAATAATTATCTATCCATGTGTTGAGTGTTATATTCAGCTATGCTGAGTTTGAGAAAGGCGAATAGTGTTGAATGTGAAATGCACCTGTGTTAGTGCTGACACCGTCTCATGGCTCCTAGTGTTACACAGCGTGTTCAGCATGATCTGGGTGATAGCAGAGAAAAACACTTCATCCTGAGAAAGAGATGCTGTGATTTAGCAATAATTTACTAAAATCGACTTGAAACATGGATTTGAGACATGCATTAAGATGTCTATTATACCGAGATGCTAGTGCTTGAAGTGGAAAAAAATAAAGTGCCGGTAGTCCCCCTCAAGGTGGGTTGTATGTTTAAAAACATATTGTCATATTCATTCATATTAATTTAGAATATACAGTGTAATTGTATATAGTGTCTGCCATATAATAAAACATTACTTTTTTTTTTTTAAAGAACAGTTAATGAATCTATCAATTTGCCACTTCTATAATTCAAAGTGACATCAAAAACCACAAAACCTTTTACTCTAAAACTAATGTCATAATCAGCTGCTGGCTCATTATTTAGTACAAAGAAGTAACTATACGATGTTTCTCTGATAAGCAGTTTAAATCGCTGCACTGTAAAAATACAAATATTTTAATGCTTTGCTATCACAATTTGTCACTAGTCTTTTGTCAGTTCAGCTTAGGTTCACAGACGTTACGAACACATAATACTTGTTTCCGTTGAATAAACTTTTCCCTGTCTATCTATCACCTAAACATTTTAAGGCAACCAGGGCAGGCCACTTTAAACCAAGAAATCAGTTTTACAGTGTGATTGATTGAGTCTTTCATTTCTGTGCATGATGTTAATCTAATGCCACATTCACAATAATACTTTTTAATTAAAACATTTGAATGAAAATGTTTGCTTTCGTGATATTGGACATGTACTGCGAAAGACGGGAGGAGCCAAAGCTGTTGCTGTTTTCACATGAGGCGATCACAAATTCATGTACAAGTTGATAAATGGCCTTGTGACGCTAGCCTGGCTGCGCCCTCCTACACACTTACGCTCAATTTCATTTTCCTTCAGTACTACGTCTGGGATCGCTGTGTATCCTTAGGTTTCCAGAAATCAATTTTTTGTAGGACCAAACAGCGAATAGAGGGAGTGGCTGAGAAAGATGGCGTTGATGTAGCGCGTCAGTTTGAGTTCAGTAATGGCAGCGGAGAAAGACGTGAGAAAAGCTATTCGGTCCGTTGTTGGAAAAGAATATACAGAATTTAAAGCCGGATTGTTGTCGTCTCACCTCTTGTTGCACAACTGAGGACCAAGTGAAGGAGGCAGAAAGTTTGTAAGTTTGTGCTGGGCAGCTCGTGCACGATGACCGACGGACGGTTTAGCCTGGTGTTGGCGGTGTTCGGAAGCCCCGAGTCCTGCTGCTAAACTGTTGTTGAAGATCCGCTCAGGAGTCATGTGTCAGTCGCTCAGATTCCCAACTGTATATTTACTGATTCATCTGATGAATAGAACATTTTGATTTTTTAAAAATAGTCATAAATAAAAATGTGATAACCCATACTTTGAAGATATTTGATTTTCAGTTTTAGATGGCAATGGTTAATTTGTTTTAATAAAAAAAAAACCTAAATGCCACATAAAAATGGACAAACACATACTTTGAAGACCATAATTAAGGTAATTACGAAACAATAAGACGTAATATGAAAAATTGTAGTTTATTACACATCTGCAGATAGAGACAGACTGATCATTCACTGTAGATGCTAACGTTACAGCATTTGCGGCAGATCAGAAAACGACCACAGCGGCGTATTTGTAATGATTAGACACAGCTTCCACCATTGAATGAATATATCACTGTCCTTCGTGTCAAATATACATTTCGAATTAATAATTGTTCCTAGATTAACAAAACCTGCAGCTCTCGTTGACTGAAATCCTATTGTAAATATAATCCTCTGATCATTCGGACTTGTTGTTTCCAGCCGTTTCGGCGCGTGACATACGTCACTCACGACCACCCGTTAGCGATTGGCTATGGCAGATCGTGAGTGACTTTGGGCAGATCCAATAGATTTGAAGTTTAATAGTGAACCCGCCTACAAGGAAGGAAACGTTTCTCAATGGAGCGGTTCCAGACTCTATGTGCAAATGAAATGAACTAGCGTCTGGTTGAACCAGGCTAAGAAAATGCTAATGTTGAAGCAAATCAGATCCAAAGACTGGTTTGTCAAGATAGATCTAAAAGATGCATACTTCCATGTCTCCATCCTTCCACTTATAGAAATACAGGCTGATGGTCGAACTGCTGGGCATTGCTGCCCGACGCACCTCCACCAGTGCCTTCTGCGCAGGCGTGCTCCACCTCTTTGGGCATGAACGGGACAGCAGGTAATGTAATGTATTGAGTCTATATAATGATATCACTGCGCAAGGTCTATACATTTAGCTTTATTGATAATGCACACCGCGTGATTGTCCCTCATGTGAATGGGCACCGATTTCTGGCATTTGTGGTGATTTCACCAAATCTGTCAGCGAGGGAAAATCAGGACTGAACTTGTGCAGTGTGAGCTTGGCTTAAAGCAGAGTCCCCGAGACAGTGATGCGCTGCAATGGAGAAGCGAACCAGACTGTGAACGCTCTCCACAACAGAACAGGGAGTCAAACGTGTCTTTCATTTTGTCGACATTTAAAACCACATTTTGTTGTTGCTTCACCAGTCCACCAGCCAGTTGACCTCTACTCTGTATGTGGTCCCGTCTTTGTAGCTGATAAGACCAACCACTGTTGTGTCATCCGCAGGTTTGATCTGATTTGAGCTGTGCAGGACAGCACAGTAATATGTGAGAAGGGTGAACAAAAGAGGAACAAGTACATGAGCACTGATTGATGACACTATAGTCTTCTGTTAAGCTGATTTATAACTGAATCTGCAACATCAACACTGTTATTGTATGTGTGATGAGCATTGATGACGGTGAGAGAAACTGGCAAAGAGAGGGAGACCGAACAAGAAGAGGAGAAACAGAGTCGACAACGCCACCCTGGACATTAAGCCATGGAAGTATCCTAGTGAGGACACACAGGTTTGATTTTCCCCTACACAGAGACTCAGAGACCGGGATATGACAAGGAGAAAAATATTTTTTATTGAACAAAGATAAAATGCTGGAGTGCAAGTCAATTAGGTTTGAGCACACAAAAGTTCAATCCCACTAACATAACCACAATAACAATAAACAAACTCACGGCGCTCGTGATTATCAGAAGCAGGACGAGCTAGTGCCAGACTTAGCTAACGTCAGCGATGGTCAAGGAGCACACACACACACACACTCACATCCACCTAAGGCCGGAGACACGCTGGCTGGCGTTTCTGTAGCGTGTCTGACGCGGCGCTGCTGCTGCTAGGTGAGGGACAGTCCACATTTGGATTAGCGGTGTGTTGCTCTTGCCTTTACGACAACAATTTCAACTGTTATCACACATCTTCCAAAATCCGCAAAATAGGGAAGTGTGCTGTCTGTATATTTCAATAACATTTACACATTTTGTGTAGTTCAACAAGCCCATATTTAGCCTGATGGTGGACTGTCACTCAGTAGACACATACATGTTGTTATTGTAGCCGATCCTATCTTTATATCCACTTGAGGCCCAGAATGTTTTTTTTTTTTCAATTTTTTTTTATATTCTTCATGTAATCACATTGTTAAGAGCATAAAAAACAAATTATATATATATATATATATATATATATATTATTTATAATTATGTTATGCTATGACCTCTGTAGTGAACACCAGGACTCGATTGTTTAAAAAATAAAAATGACATGAAATTGTATAATTGTATGTGAAATTGTATGTAGGAAAATATAATGGCAATATTTGAAAATCAATAATTATGTTATTATTATTTATTTAAATTACATTGAAATCTGAATTTATGTCAAAACCTAGACTTTCATACATCAAAATGTAATTTATTAATATTTAGTCCTATTTGTGAACAAAATGACAATGTAATGTGATTCGTTCATCGTGATTCGTTCATCGTAAATAAAAACGGACGCACCACGCAGTCGAGATGCTTACGCCACACAGCCGAGACGCAAAAGCAATGCATCCACAACAAATAGGTCTATTTTTATTTATTGAATATAATTTTTTGTAACTTCTCAGTAATGATTTCATGTAGTTTAAGAGTTTAACTCCATTAATGAGAATGGCATATTTAATCTAAATGTTTATATCAGAAGTAAAACATAGTTTAACCATTCTCTTATTTATTATTGTGAATATGGACTGTATTTATGATTTGGGCTCATAATGAAGATTTACGGTTTTACTCCATCTGCCGTTAGATTAAAGGCTAGCCTATATGTGCGTCAGTTTCACTAAACGACCCGGTCATTTAAGAAGGGATGGATGTTTGCTTCAAGTGATGATAGGTTTGTGAAATTATATTTGTATTATCTTTCTGTAGATGTATAATTTTCTTTAGACTCTCTGTCTAATAGTGAGCAAAAAGACATTTGACTCCAGCTCACCATCGGTGTCGCCAAAACCCATACTCTTCTAAAAGAGTGCGTACGCACGGTCAAGAGCATCCTTACGGTGCGCACTTATTTACGCCACGTTTATTTTTTATAAATCCCGATGTGCGCGTGGAAAAATGCGTACGCATATATCTATGGCCATTTTGTGCGTACGCAACGTTTATACATGAGGCCCTTGGCCTCTCTCTGGCCACACGGCTGGACTACCTATAAACACCACAGCACTGTCAGAGTAATAGATCACTCCTGAAACAGTCAAATGGAGAATAGGGGGATACACAGTGTGTTGGCCAAGGAGGCAACGAGGAACTGATCAAACAGACTGGACTGTAAATCATACATTTTCTTTAAGGCAGTCAGCCTCTTTTTGCTTCATTGCTTGTTCTCATTGCTCCGTGAATGCAAAGCAAATGTAGGATCTGAGTTCCAAGTGTTTGATGACTAGAGGTAGGGATGAAGAAATTAAGCCTCTTAATGCTTTGATTGTTTCGTGAAAAGATTCAAAGCATCAAGAGAGTCAAAAACAGTGCAGGTTAATCTTGTGGCCATAAACCCGAGAGCAGCTCCAATGTTTTATCCATTAAGCACAAATAAAAGCCTTGACAACGTCAAACGAGTTGATGGTGTAGATCGAGTCCATGTAGAATGATCACATTCTTTTACATATTTATCTGCTTTCATATATGATATTGTTTGTTCCTGCTTCTTCTTCACCTGTGTTTATCAGGAGATTCAGTGCTGTTTCAGAAGATGCTCTACCATACTACAGTGAAAACACAGAAAGCCAGAGATTTCCATCAGTGGAGGGGAACGATCGAGTTGAGAGTAAATCTCAGCAGTTGACCTCAAGGACGAGGTTCGAGTCCTGAAGACTGGCACAGACCGTACAGCAGTTACAGACCTCATACATCCTAGCCTAGAGCCTCTAAGGTGGATACCATTTAATCGAAGGGGAACTGTGAGGGAAAAGATGAAAGAACTCCAAGAAACTGACATTATTGAAGGAAATGGGCCTGCCCCATGGGTTCATCTACTTATGATCATCCCAAAAGATTGTGAAAAGCCGACTGAGCAGTCATCAGAGGGCGATACCCCATCCCCAAGGCACATGAACATCTACAAAGCACAAATGGATCTATGCTCTTCATTAAGTTGGAGAAATGATCAATTGGAGCTAACAGGACTGTAAAAGTGTTAGCAGATTTTGCACAATAATATATTATAAGGTAATATCGAGCTGTTATTTTACACTAATTTATTTTTTATTTTATTATCCTCACGTCGTAGGTGTAGGGATGGGTATTGTTAAGGTTTTATCGGTATTACTACTCTTACCGATACTGCTTATCGATCCGGTACTTTAACAGTATTCTTATCGGTTCTTTTTGGTGTTTTTTTTTTTTTAAGAATTAAGAACATAATTAACTTTATATTTTGAAATGTAAAAAAGTAATGCTTTAACAAAACGAAGAAAAAAATCTATTTTTTATGCTGCAATGTGCAGGCTTTTATTGTTTTATACAACAGATAAGATACACAAAAATACAATTAATCAAAGATACAAATTATATACACAGTGCTTTAATTTCAGGAAGGTCTACTAACATTAGCTACTTTTTGGGTAATATTTTCTGTCTGAAAATAAATCCAATTTAGTAATCAAATGTAAAATAGCACTGTATAGTTTATCATAGATAGATTAATGCTTATTAAACTAAAGTTACTCATTCAAGAGCTGTGAATGATTTTCTCTGGCTTTCGTTGTTTGATTTGCATTAATGGCTGAATCGTCAGCAGGTTTATTAGACTGCTGCCCCTTTAAGACCGAGAGCAAATCTAATCGGTAACTGAAGCACCATCATTTTCTCCCTATTATTTACGTCCATTTAAGACATAATTGTGTTTAAGTGAATCTCAGAGCTGGTCATTTTGACATTTTTATGTATATTTGATAGTTTAGGACACACGAAGCCCAAAGTAGGCTATAATCTTCTTGTCTCGTTGTAGTCCGTTTCAGAGCGCGCACCGCCTTGTGAACAGCGTCTCTTGCGCAGGTTTTTGTGTTTTTAATAGGCATTTCATAATCTAGTAACAGTAGAGACAGCATTTTGCAACAAATGCCGATCGTGCTGATTCTGACGGCACGTTTGGGTTTAGGAAGAACTGACAGTGCTGTGAAGTGAAGTGAAGTTGCGCTGGACAGATCATGCGTCTCGTTTTTAACGGGTTTATCTCAAATATCTTCTTATAATCTTTGAAAGCCGAAATCTAGAATAAAATTAGAAAACATCCCAGATCTAAAGTGTAACCTCGTTTGAATGTTTAGTTCTGTCCTCATTGTCACTCATTAAGCAAGCGCTGTCGTGTTGCGCGTGCTGTGGCTCCGCGTGAGAGATCGCTCTCTCTCTCTTCTGAACTGCGAATAGCAAATTTGCATCAAAGACAAATGGTTTAATTAAAATATAGTTTATTTATAGAAATGGCTGGCGAGATAAACATGTTCAAGATAACGTCTTTATAAGAATAAATTGTAACCTACGTGTATTTACTTAATTTCTCCAGTACCGACAGCAGAACCGATAACGTCCGAGCTTATCGATACAGCGGTCTTTCAAAATTCAGCACCGGGGCCCGTTTAATACCGGGTTTCGGTACCCATCCCTACGTAGGCGTGCATTCAATATAAAGTATTTCTATTATAAAATGCATGTGATGTATATCTCATAACAAATGTAAATTAAGTAAAATGACAAAAAATAAAAACATTCAACCATCTTACCTTTTAAAAGCACAGACTATTTTTTTAGGTCAATCCATCTCTATTCTCCAAATTAATATGTTTAGCAACAGACAAACAAACAACATTCTCATTCACAGTCTCAAAAAAACGATTAAAGAAAGATTAAATGATACAATAACAAAACCACCCAGTAGGTGGCAATATGTGCTAAGAATATAAATTGTTATCAAACAATTAAGTCGTTAAGTCAGAGGCAGCTTTTTCCTGTTTCCATGGTGACTCCTGGATAGACTTTGCTTTTTTGGAGACTGCTGACCTCGAGGAGAGTGTTGGACAGGTGCAGCTGATCAGGGAAACCAGAACTACGGCAATGTTTACACGGACATGATTCTGAAGACAAAACACAAAAGTGTTGCATTATCAGGCGTTATTATTAGGCATTGCGTTATCACTTTGTATTCTGCGTTTAGATGAGCGTTTTGGGCCTCAAGGTACCTTTTTACGTTTTCACCCGCGAGCGTTTTCATGTAAACAGGGCCTAAGACAAAACAGGCAATGAAGACTATTAACACTAAACGAGACGAAAGCTAAACATGACTGTTACAGGCAGTATATGACTGAATTACATCATTCAATATAAATGGCCAAGCCACATTAACTTCTCAGGAAAGGTATGGTTTCCTTTACCACGGTGTTGGGGATCCACACTGTACAAATGATTATTTTCTGCTTGTTAAATTTATTTGATTAAATGAGCACTGTTGTCAAGCTTTTGTTTTGCAGGAGGTGAAACTTCCATGTTGTTCGGCTAGTGTTTCAAGCTAATGTTAGCTGCGACTTTCATGTAAACAAAAAAGGTAAAATGTGAGACTGCAGTAATTTTCCTCTTCGGAGAGTAATAATTTGATAGGAATAAAATGTAATTCAAACCTTAATTTCATTCAGGAATTTCCCCTCAGGAATGACGAGCAGACTGAACCCAGCATTCGGGTTGAAAAATATAACCCAGCATCTTTCAGACCGACCCAGCACATGAGTAAACATATTAAAAATAACCCAATAAAATGACCCAGCAGGCTGAACCCAGAATTTGGGTTTAAAACAACAGCATGTGTTAGAGAGTACAAATATACAATCAGGATACAATAACATGAATGTATTGCACATATGTAACCAAAGCAAGCATGTGGAAATGTGTTTTACTTGGGAAAAAGTTTATTTGATACGTTTGTGTTGAATTGACTGAAACTGGGCAGTGGATTTGCATAGTAAACGTTGGAATTAAGTGCTATTTTATGTGTTTTTATTTATTTATTTATTATAATACCTGTTAGTGTTTAATGTTCAGTTATTGGCATTGCCAACAGTTTCTGTAATATAGAGTGTATGTGGTTCCTCTCTGGGTCACATTAATATCTTCGTAATGCATATTCCAATATTTCATATTTTGAGACTGTCAAACCACAATTCTTGTTTCCTATCAACTTTTCTTGTTATTATGCTTTATTCATGCTTTTTTATGAGTCAAAGAGTCTTGTAAAAGCCTTACTGCTTTCACTTTTTGTCATGATGTTTCTGCAGAGTTCGCACTTAATAAGTAGTAAGTAAGTAAGTAAAATTTATTTGTATAGCACTTTTCTCAGATGAAAATCACAAAGTGCTTCACAACAAAAGAAGCATTAACATCTCTCATAAATACATTGCATCACAAACAAAACAAAATCAAATAAACAACACGAACACATTAGACCAGCCTAACCACCCTACAGTCTAGGTAAAAGCCTCTTTAAAAAGCAGAGTTTAACTAGACTGTAATGTCATTATAAAAAAATCATTCTGACAGATACCACTGAATAAAACATTAAATCGTTCATTAATTTATGTCCATATATCATTCCATCCAGTTTCTGTAAACATAATTTTTCTACACATAATGTCATGTACTTTCAGATTAATTTGTTTAAAATACTTTTTCAAACTCACAACAACTTTAATTTGTCTACTAACATGTTCATCAGTGAATCATTTTCATCCCTTTGAAAAACCAACCCATGTGGGATTCACAGAATTAATGAGAAATAAAAATGATTTTGGGTTATAAAATATGTGTTTAAACTGTTGACCATTGCTAGTAGATAAATAAACGTTTCATACTCTCGCTAGTTTATTTTCCCACAGTGCACATACCTGAGAAAACATCTATTTTAGTCTTCCTTTCTCATTTCATTAGGCTGTGAGCAGTCATGCGTGTCTACGAGCTGTAAATATAAAAATGGTAACAGCGATTGTTCTGGTTTACTTCCAGCATTAAGTTCCCTACTTTAACTAATAAATGTAAGAGAGAACATCTAATGGACAGCAAAACAGAATATACAGCACACAGCAATGTCAGAAACACAGTTCCTTGATGGAGGAGTTTGACAAAGAGAGAGAGAGAGAGAGAGTGTGTGTGTGTGTGTGTGTGTGTGTGTGTGTGTGTGTGTGTGTGTGTGCACGGGGCCAGTACTTGTTTTGACAACGAAGGCTGTGACTCAGAATGAAAGTACCAAGATAGGCTGATCTAAGTATCACTTTGACTAAGATACTGACCTTGATATTCTCATGGGGAAGAGTACACACACACACACACACACACACACACACACACACACACACGCGCGCATGGTTTACTCTATTAGCAAGACATCTCATAGACTACCGTTGATTTTCTCTTAGGTATGATATTTTCTATGTCCTCACCCTACCGCTAAACATAATCCTGTGCAAAATAAGTTATTTGAACTAGTGAAGTTCAGCAGAAGTTGTGCTCAACACGTTTTACTATATTAGTGACGCCATCTGACAGTCAAACCTGTATACACACACACTCACATTGGGTTTCTGTGTTTTATTGGGACTTTCCGTAGACACAATGATCATGCTGTTATTTTTACTTATACTCTGATTTATACTTAATGTTATAACATGCTATATAGGTTTACACTATACAAAGTGTATATTGTATCCCAACCCCTAAACACAACCACTACTCTGCTGATGTTGAAGTCATGTTTTCCTTTTTTTGTGCTCAAAAGCCTAAGAAAGACTTTATTATTTTTATTATTTATTATTTAGGACATTTTTGCAATTAAATAAAATCAATTTTTCTCTGAAATTCTACTCATGGATTGTTAAAAATAAGAAAGAAAAAATGTACACAATGTAATGTTTCCAAGAAAACCCATTAGATTAGTTCAGTTGATAATAGAGCCATTGCCACCAGTGATCTCTACAGTCAACCTCACAATGCTTTAGAGTAACTTTGAAGGGGACACATTTGGTCCGCATACATTGATACCCTCTACTGCTCCTGATCAACTCTATATAATACAGATCAGGGACAGAGCTGCATTCATCGGTCCTGTCCAATACGCTGAAGAGCATGATGATGGTTCTGTGGAAATGACGTCTGCTCAGCATTTCTGATAAAGGTTGTACTGCCTCCTAGTGGTATAGTGCATAACTTCAGCTTGATAAGAAGAGTCTGTGCAGATGAACCTCCTGCAGAAAGCTCACATTCATTCAAAACACTGCGGGGTCACAAATAGAGCAGATGGTGCAAGTACTTCTTAATTTAAAAAAAAAATATTTGTAATTATCTTCCTAAATAAGATGATACTGACCTTGACATTTTTAATAATCTGAATAAAAATAATATAAAGTTTAACAGTCATTATATTTTAAATCAAGATTCGTTTAGATAAACATAAAGTTTGAAGAACAGTATCTATTTGACACAAATATTTTGTAACATTATATTGTGATATCTGAAAAAAAAAACATTTTTGGATTTAGACCACATAATGAAGTGCGTCTGTGAGGCTGCTGAAAGAAGACAAGATCGAGATTTTTCCGTAACACTTTATTTTACGATGTCCTTGATACAGAGTAATTAATTACATGTCACAAAATGTAATTAACATGTACCTAAGTTATGGTACAGCCTGTACTTACAGATTGTAATTACACACATGTGTAACAGGCCGAGTCGATTACATACGTGTTACAAACTTGGTACACTGTAACTATGTAAGAAAGTACTTAGAACCACACAATGTAACAAGAAGTATTTGACTATATTAGGCTACTAAGGTCTGCAGTCACACATGGCAAATGTGTACGTTTTGTAGCATTAAATGTGTGTAACATAAAATAAAGTGTATCAAGATTGTACTTGAGTGCAATTCATGTGTATCTACATACTTTCTCCATCTTAAATAAACCACTAGTTCACCGCTAAAATACATGCATTAGCTTCTTTATTACATTGCAACTACAGAATATTACACAGGTATGAGCTACGTAAAATAAAGTGTATCAAGAATGTACTTAAGTGTACTTCATGTGTATCTACGTACTGTTGTCCATAAGTACCTTAGTTTGGGTAAACTTACTAGTTCACAACATAAATACATGCAGTAGCTTCCTAATTACATCACAATTACAGAATACTGTATTTAAACTCAATAGTGTAGAGTTGAATTGATGAGGTGTTCCCTGCCTGCACACAAAATGCGACATTATCAAAATGAGTCAAAGTCAAATTGTAAATTTATTTTCCCCCTTCAAATACAACATATAATTAACTGCTAAAATGTATAATGTTTCACAAACGTCAATGAGAATACATATTTTTTAAATGAAATCTACACTCTAAAGCAGTGTTTCTCAAACTTTTTCAGCCCAAGGACCACTTTATCTTCCATTTTTTTTCTGAGGACCACATAACAAAATCCCACTCTAACACGCCCCCAAAAAACAACAAAATTGTAAGTTTAAATTTAACTCCTAACTGAGTTTTGACTGATATAGGCTTTTCAATTGTCTGTCAGTGAAGAAAGTAAACATAGGGTCAACTGATTTAGGTGGATTTTGCCTATGAATAATTTTTTTATTTACTGAAAGCTAAAGCTTGGTAATTAAGTTTATTAACCCTTTCACACGTAAGTTTAAAATACCCTAAGATTCTCCGACCCCCTCCCACCCGACTTGGTCACAACATCACTATACACTTAAGTATAACTAAGACAATTTCCGGCAAAACCATAATGAGAGAAACAAAAGAAAATAAATAAATACATAATAGCATACATACATATACCATCGTAGTTTCACTTTCAAGTGTGAGCATGGTTCTAGCTCAATGATTACGGTCTGATTTCCAAATAGGTTAATTATCTGAACCATTTCTTATAATATAAATTCGCGTTATCAAACTGATTATAAGACATTTTTTCAAATGCAGACACTCTGTTATCCATTCCTGAAAGGAAGGGACCTCCTCTGACTTCCAGCTCCTGAGAATTATTTGTCTGCCAATCATTAAACTGGTTTGTACCCAATACCTCATATGTTTGTCTTTTAACTCATAATCTGTCCATACACCCAATATAAACAATTGAGGACAAAATGAAATGTGAGTGTCCAAAATTTTACAGATGTGATCATGGACATTTTTCCAGAAGCCCTGAATTTTTGTACAACAGAGCGTGAATTAGATCACCATCATCAGTTTCACACCCCCAGCAATATGGTGTGTCTTTCAACACAAGTCTATACAGCCTGGAAGGAGTCCAGTAAAAACGGTGCAGAATCTTCCTTAGATTTCCACGACGCATGCGCGAGAACTGAACTGAAGTAGTGTAAGGAGATCGCAATTCTCGCGCATGCGTCGTGGAAATCTAAGGAAGTCTCGTTTCAGGCCAACAAGGAAGAAAAGAAATAGTCGAATAAAGTTGTTATTTTTGTTTGTTTTTTCGCACAAAAAGTATTCTCGTCGCTTGATAAACATATAGTTGAGCCGCTTTAGGCACATGGGATATTTAAACATTTTCTTCATTGACTTTCTGGTCCGTCAAGAGCCAGTCCCTTAGGCAGTCTATGTGGTAGTTATACAGCTCTCAGATTCAATCAAAAAATATCTTTATTTTATGTTCTGAAGATGAACGAAGGTCGTACGGGGTTGGTACAGCATGGGGGTGAGTAATTAATGACTTAATTTTCATTTTTGGGTGAACTAACCCTTTAAAGTGAATGGTTTATAATTCTGTTTTTCTTGTTTTCTTTTGTAGCTCGCACAATTGACAATGTGGTACGTCGGTACAACAAAGTTGTGAAGGCCTAGAAGAGTCAACGGAGCATGAATAAGGCCTTCAAAATTGTAGGTGTGGATCGTAACAATGTTTAACAATTTTTTGTTTAACAATGTTTAAAAAGCCATTTTATTTTTGTGTTGCAATCTTTAAAAACTGCAGAATAAAGTTTTGAATTGTAAAAATCTGCTCACATGTCATTAATTTCCATTATTTGTATTGACAAGCAAGTGGCTAAAAAGGGTAGGTACACTTAAAGTTTGGGTATATTTAATTTGTAGCCTTATGCTTTGTTTAGGCTACAAATTTAGCACTATTAAAAATCACTCGTCCATGAACAGGCTACACTCAAAGAGTGTATGCAGATATCAGCGGACTGTGCTGATGACAAAAGTCATGTATGTATGCTGTCAACTTGTGAGTTCATCCAATCTAAGGCACAGATGGATATGGTAAGATAGAAATGAAGTACACTTAAGTACATTCTTGATACACTTTATTTTACATAGCTCATACCTGTATAATATTCTGTAGTTGCAATGTAATTAGGAAACTAATCCATGTATTTATGCTGTGAACTGGAGAGTTAATTCAAACTTAGGCCATGTCCACACTAATACGTTTTCGTTTGAAAACGTATATTTTTCTCTCCGTTTTGGCCTTCCGTCCACACCGAGACGCCGTTTTAAGTCAACAAAAACGTATCGTTTGGAAAACGCTCTCCAAAGTGGATAAATTTGAAAACGCCGTTTTCGCGTTGTACGCAAGTTTAGTCATGTGATCCATGTTGTACCAATAGATATTCATGTTTATCGGTATTGTGCCTATTATGTGTTATTCATTTTTACACTATTGCTAAAATATGTTTCTTAATATGTGCTATTCTTCATAGCTCAGTACTGCAAAGATAACAGATAATGTAGTCTACTCACATTTGCTGTCCTGCGGCAAAACAGGAGAGTTGCGTTTTAGACCAAACATATGGTGACTGAATGCGAGCTGGACGTTTTGCTAAATAAAATTATCCTGTTATTGTGCGATAACATTATTATTTATTTTCCCATCTGCATCATCTCAGTGAGCGTTTGTGAGGTTTACGCATGCGCAGTAAAGTGAATTTAGAAGTTTCTCATCCACACTGAAACGTCGGAAAACGCCTGAAAACGCTAGTGTGGACAGAGAGCATTTTTAAACGAAAACCCCGTTTTCAAATCTATCCGGATTAATGTGGACGTAGCCTAAGGTACATATGGACAAGGTATGTAGATACACATGAAGTCCACTTAAGTACAATCTTGAAACACTATGGGGCTGTTTACACCTGGCCACTTCATGTGTTTTCTCAGATCGGATAGCTATCTGATTTATCAAAACGATTCCATTTACACCTGGTCACATAAATGTGTTTTTGCAAAACGGATATAAATCCGATATTCAATTCCCGTGCTATATGCGGATTTAACCCTCAGGTGCTCTTCGTTTCGGAGTCACACTTGTTATCTTCCCGGTCAAAAGTGACCGGACACCTAAAAATGAAACTTTCTCCATCCCAGTAAAACCAATGCAATTTATTTTTGTTCTATAATATTTATTCTTTTTAATTTAGTATTTTGAGACAGTTTGATTGAATTTATTAATATTTATGCAATATTTATGGTTTATTTTTGCCATGGAAAAGTATATATATTTTTCTAAATATATATAATTTAAAAAAAAAAAAAATGAATGCAGTATTTTAGTATACTATAGAGTCTTGGAAAATTAGCACCATCTAGTTACAGTATAGAGAAAAAGCGTAGAATCATGGTGTAATCACTAGCCTTCGTTTCGGAGTCACACTTGTTATCTTCCCGGTCAAAAGTGACCGGACACCTAAAAATGAAACTTTCTCCATCCCAGTAAAACCAATGCAATTTATTTTTGTTCAGTTATATTTTTTCTTTTTAATTTTGAGCCAATTTGATGTTACTTATTAATATTTATGCAATATTTATGGTCCATTTTTGCCATTGAAAATAATACAAACTTGTTTTTATATATACAATTTTTTTTTTTTTTTTTAGCAGTATCTTAGGTTAAAATAGAGACTAGGCCTTCCAAAAAAAAAATTTTGAAGGCAGATTAGCGCCATCTGGTAAGAGTATGGAGAGAAAGCGTAGAACCATGTTGTAACCACTAGATGAAATGTACAGTTCTCTATGGAGAGGCATGTGAATTCCCCAGCTGTTCATGGACACGTTTACTTATTTTTTTTTTTTTGTTATAGGTGGATTTTAACATATATTTAAACAATCTCAAAGACTATTTTTTTTATCAAGTTTTAGATTTTTTTTTTAATAGTGATTTAAAGTGTTAGATTTTGCATTATGATTACAGTCAAACCTAAACATTGTGTTAGAAAGAGAATGCTAGGAAGCAAATTTTATACACATTTTTTTTTAATTCTGAATTTGTACAAAAAACAAACAAAAAAAAACAATGCAATTCATTCAATTATAACACTTTATGTAAAATAATATTTAATGAGCATGTCTATTTGTGTCACTGAACCGTAACAAATATATAGGTGTGTGTTTATTTGTGCGTGTGTGCGTCTGTTTGTGAGTGTGGGTGAGTGTCAATATCACAATCTTGATGTTTTAGAGTGTCACCCCTTCATTGTTGAGCACTTTTTTCTGCATCATGGCCAATTTGTAGATTGCAAATTGTAGTTTGAAGTTGTAGATTGTTGTTTTTGTCAATTTCCCATTCATTTCCTATGGTCGGTCATGTTTGACAGAAGAGCAGAAGTGTATCTCATTACGACCACTTAAAGTGCTCGAATCATGACCTCAATTTTTTTGTGTGTTCACATACATGTTGCCATAAAAGTCACGAAGTTTCGTAATTTTCTGATGAAGCAGTGATTTTTTAGAAATTCAAAACTGATTTTTTAATCACAATTTATTGGTGTTTTTGTGTATAAAAGTGTGTGTGTGTGTGTGTGGGTATGTCTGTTTTGCACTTTTGATGTTTTAGAGTGTTACCCCTTCAATGCTGAGCACTTTTTTTCTGCATTGTGGCCGATTTGTAGATTGTACACACAAAAATTCTCAAAGTTTTTGTCAATTTTCCATTCATTTCCTATGGTCGGTCATTTTTGACCGAAGAGCACAAGTGTGACTATTTTTTTTACGACCACTTAGCATGCTCGGATCATGACCTCAATTTTTTTGTGTGTTCACATACCCAATGGAATAAAAGTCACCAAGTTTCGTAACATTACGATGAAGCTGTGATTTTTAACATTTCAAAACATAAATTTTTTCGGTCAGAAATGACCGAAGAGCACCTGAGGGTTAATGAAGTGCACGTCACCAAAAGCAACAGATAAGTCAAGTCACATTTATTTATATAGCGCTTTTCACAATACAGATTGTATCAAAGCAGCTTCACACTGATAACATGAAAGTAGTACAACACAGATCAATAATATTGCTAAACACTAAATAACCCCAACTGAGCAAGCTCAAAGCAAGCCAAAAGCAAGGCGACAGTGGCAAGGAACCAAAACTCCATCAGATTGGATGGAGAAAAAACCTTGGGAGAACCCCGGCTCAGTCGGGGGCCAGTTCTCCTCTGGCTTACATTCATATTGTTTATATATAAATATTAAATATAAATATTGTTTATGTATAAAACGGCGCCATAACATATCGCATGTGTTGAGTCGTCTCTTCACAGGCGTTGGGGCATCCGAAATCCCCGTGAGAGGCTGGACACAAAACTGGACCTGACGAACGCCATTTTTCTCGGGACAAGCGTCCCGAGATAACAGCAGAAAGGCAGATGGGAAATAATTAGCATAGCTGATGTTCATAATGATTTCCGTTATAACTCACAAACTCTCCATAACCTGAACTCTCCGCACCCCAACCATACGCGCCGACCCGTTTGTCTAAAAGGCTGTCGAGCCCCACTGGTGCGTTAAGCAGTTTCAGTGGCAAACGGGTCCGTATGGCATAACAGAGGACTAGAAGGTAAGCTTTATGTGAATGCTTGACTAAAGAGAAGCGTCTTTAATCTAGTTTTAAACTGTGTCAGCGAGTCAGAGGCTCGGACCGTATCGGGAAGGCCATTCCAGAGTTTTGGAGCTAAATGCGAGAACGCCCTCCCTCTTTTACTGGACTTCGATATCCTAGGAATGACCAGAAGCCTTGAATTTAGTGATCTTAAGGAACGCGGTGGATTGTAGGGCGAAAGAAGGTCCGTTAAGTACATAGGAGCTAAACCATTTAGGGCTTTATAGGTCAGTAGTAGTATTTTGTAGTTGATGCGGAACTTAATAGGTAACCAGTGTAGAGATGATAAAATCATATTTTCTTGACCTAGTAAGAACTCTAGCGGCTGCATTTTGTACTAACTGTAGCTTGTTTATTGAGGATGCAGGACAACCGGCTAATAAAGCATTACAGTAATCTAGTCTTGAGGTCATGAATGCGTGAACTAATTTTTCTGCATCAGAAACAGATAGCATGTTACGTAGCTTAGCAATGTTTCTAAGGTGGAAAAAGGCTGTTCTTGTAACATATGAAATATGATCTTCGAAAGACAAGTTGCGGTCCAATATAACACCCAGGTCTTTTACTGTAGTGGATAAAGTAACAGGACATCCGTCTATATTAAAGTTGTATTGTGAGAGGTTTTCTGAGTAGTTTTTTGGACCAATAAGTAATACCTCCGTTTCATCTGAATTTAATAGCAGGAAATTACGCGTCATCCAGCATTTTATATCTTTGAGACACTCTGTCATTTTAGATGAGTTAGTGTTTTCATCTGGTCGTGATGAAATATATAATTGAGTGTCGTCAGCGTAACAGTGGAAATTAATTCCATGTTTTCTTATAATATTACCAAGTGGCAGCATATATATTGAGAATAGCAGAGGGCCTAAAACTGATCCTTGCGGTACTCCATAGTCTACTGACGTTATCTTTGATTTTTTTCCCATTTAAACAGACAAAATGAGAACGGTCTGATAAGTACGATCTAAACCAGCTTAATGCCTGTCCCTGGACACCGGTGAAGTTTTGTAGTTGATCCAAGAGTATTTTATGATCTATAGTGTCGAACGCAGCGCTAAGATCAAGTAGGACTAGTATTGAGATACAGCCTTGGTCAGAAGCTAAAAGTAAATCATTTGTAATTTTAACTAGCGCAGTTTCTGTACTATGATGCGGTCTGAATCCTGACTGGAATTTTTCATAGATATCATTTTCTTGCAAAAAAGAGCACAATTGAGCGCCCAGACAGCAAACTGACATTGAATCAACGTGGAAACGACGTCTCTCATGACATTGAAACAACGTTGATTTTGCTCATCGAATTAACGTTGAACCAACGTCAGACGCGGCATTCTTCAAAGCTAAATGAAATCGAAAATTGGTTTGCTTTCATAACGTTGAAACAACGCGTTGATTTCAAGTTGATTTTCCGTTAGTTTTGAAAGAATGACGCGTCTGACGTTGGTTCAACGTTAATTCGATGAGCAAAACAATGTCAGATCAACGTTGTTTCGATGTCATATTTCCACGTTGATTCAATGTCAGTTTGCTATCTGGGCGGACACTACTTTTTCTAGTATTTTGGACATAAATGGAAGGTTTGAAATGGGTCTGTAATTTGCCAAGTTATTTGGATCTAATTGCGGTTTCTTAATGGGAGGTTTTATTACAGCCAGCTTGAATATTTTTGGGACATGACCTAAAGATAAAGACGAGTTAATAATATTGAGGAGAGGCTCTTCCACTACAGGTAATAGTTCTTTCAGTAATTTAGTGGGTATTGGATCTAATAAACATGTTGTTGGTTTAGATGCAATGATAAGTTTATTTAGCTCCTCCTGTCCTATCGTTGTAAAGCGGTGAAGTTGTTCTAGAGGGGCCATAATTGAAGCTGAATCATAAGCTGCATTTTATTGATCATCGGCTAATTTCAAAATCAGCAAAGACAGTGATGAGAGAGAGCGGCAACAGAACTGGTGAGATCATTCCGTTTCTTTACTTTTAATGAAGATAGTAATCGTCTGCGACTTACTTTCACTTTGATTTGCGATAGATTGCGGCGCGTTGGCTTGATAGGCGTTCAGCTGCTCATCTGAGGTGATGCGCGTCACAGTAGCGTCGTCATATCTGACTAAAATAGCATGACATATAGCCTGTAACACTCTCTCACGCGTTTATATTTTTGCATTTTTGGGAGTAGTAACATTTACATATGTGCTTTCAAGAACCAGATGCATTGTCCTCTTCGTTTATGATGATTCTTAGTTTATAGCTTCCCATGGTCCTAGACAGAGAGAAGATCACTTTAGTACCCATTCCATTTAATGTCATTCAGCATTTAATGTAACCCTTTAGTGTCACATACACATTGCCTTTCACACTATAGGAAGATAAGGTAAAACATCATTCAGTTCGGAAAGCTGGGTGACTGTGAGAGAGCCTCCCCCACTGCAGCACAACTCATAAGCACGTAAATGTTCAACATACCATGAGGTCAAAAGCCTGCTGACTAGCTGGATTTCTTTGTTGATAACAACAATATGCGTAATTTGCTGGAACTCCGGGAGACCCGAGCAACATCTAACTGAAATGATCATATCTGCACTGTACTTTACACCGTGAACACAAGCAGAAGATGCAACCAGCACTGTACTTTGATTGCCATTTCGCTGTAGCTTGAACAATCAGGTAATAAATATAAGTTCTTCACTTTTGGACTTTAGTGCAACAGTAGGCTAAATATAAAAAAGTCTAATATAAAAACAAATAGCACTAATTGCGATCATTTGTGCTATCTTGGCTGTGATGTCCTGCGCCTTCGCACAATCAAGGGGCATTTTTCTCTCCTCTTCAAAATCTCCTGCAGCGTGAGTCGAATTTGTTTTTTAAATGCCAGGTTTGTTGTGTTAAATGTAGCTTTTTTCTTTCCACCTCTTGAGATCCCAAGTTTACATGTCTCAGAGGGTGAAGAAACAGGAAACCAGAGCAGGGGACACAACAGGACACATGACTGGGGATGTTGCAGGTGGCCGGGGAGTGGTGAGAGGCAATGCTGGGCCCTCAGAAGCAGCTTCAGAACCAGTGCTCTCCATAGCAGACTCGGACACATCGTTCTCTGCAGTAGACTTGGAAACCTCACTCTCTAACGCAGACTCAGGAATAGCGCTCTCTGACGCTGACTCGGGAGCAGCGGCCTCTCCAGGTGGCTTGGGGTCTGGGGACAAGACAGGACTAACAGGGACTTCTAGGATTTTGACAACACGTGTCAAGTACTCTGACAGGGTTCGTGCAGCAATACTGACCGGCATATCTTGATTAGCTGAAACTGAGCGTAAAACAGCCTCAGCAGCTGAATCGGCCGCTTCCCTCTCTTCAACACTCAAAACTGTAGAGTCAGGAACAGTACCTTCAGCTGGAGCGAACTCATGGACGGCGCCTGCTGGAGCGGGCTCGGGGGAGACAGAGGATAAGAGGCTCCCTTCCTTCTCTTCTTATTCCTGGGTCACGGAGCAGAGGACATAGCCAGGCTTGTGACCGGTTGGGGAAGCACAGCAGGAAGTGTGGTCTCAGTGGAAGAGGACTAGGGTTGCCAACCGTTCCGTATAATACGGAATAGTTTCGTATTTGTCACATAAAAGTCCTGTTCCGTATTGAACTGATACGGAACGCACTTTGTTCCGTATTTTTGAGGATCAGTTCAGTGCAAATCCATGACAGACACATCTTCTAATATATCTCAGACAGACTATGAATGAAGACTTCACCAGTTGAGCCACTCCACTCGTGATCGACTAGTTTTACCGCAAATTAGTTAAAATATCCTCTAATCTAGAGCGATCTTGCCTGCGAGCTTTTGCTTCTAACAGCGCGGACGCAAAACCAGGACTGGAGTCAAAGCACATTCCTCTCTGCACATAAGCGTTCTGTTATCACTCCGATTTCGTCCACTACGGGTTTTCCAGTCTCACTCTGACAGAAAGATAATCTTATGTTTTACTGACTGCTCCCCCGCAAGATTTTTTTTTTTTTTACATTTTAAGGTTAAATGCATCAGATCAGATCAAAATGTTTGTACTAGGACAATAAAGATGGCTCAAACATCTTTTTAGTTATGAGAGTCTCAGTCTACATTACATTATCAATGGTGTTTTCGGATGCCAAACAATTATTATAATAATGTAATAATGATTTATATAATTATTCCTATGATGTAAAATCCATATAGCCTATATAGGCTACTATATAAATGAAAATGAATATTTCAAAAGCATATTTTAATAAACATTACACTATAATATAGGAAAATTAAAATACTTTTGTCCTATTTGTACACTTACAAGAAATAAACACTTGAGATTTTATTTAGGAGAAAACAGATAGCCATGCTGATCGGGTGTTAATTCAACTAAAAAAAAAAAAATTATAAACTTAATAAATCCATGGTTCATTGTTGGCAAAATGATCATGATAGCCTTCATATATCTAGAATATTTGGTACAGTCATTGATTAGGCATACTTTGCTATTCTATAAATCATTATTATTATTAAGCAGGCCATCATATCCGGGAACAGGCGGCGAACCAGACTCTCTCGTTCAGCGAGAGGGGGAGGAGCGTTGAGACCCGCAATGAAGTAGCGGTTTACTAGACAAGAAGAACCGCCTCTCCTCCGCGACCCCGGCGTAATGTCTCAAGGTTCGCTCACCCTGGGAAGGAAACGGAAGCTTTGCATTCCTCAAATCGGAAATCGCCTCCTGCCACCAATGTACAAGATCGCCAGGATGATCGTCAGGCAAACTGTCTGCTGGGTTCTGTTTTGTCGTGTTTTCGTGTATGCCTTATTTGTCATGTTTCTGTCATGATTCTGCCATCATCTCCTTGATTTTTCCAAGTCTTGTGGCAGGATCATGACAGACCCATGTTTTATGTGTAAGCACATCCCAGACATGCAGCAAACTGACATTGAATCAACGTGGAAACGACGTCTCTCATGACATTGAAACAACGTTGATTTTGCTCATCGAATTAACGTTGAACCAACGTCAGACGCGGCATTCTTCAAAGCTAAATGAAAATCGAAAATTGGTTTGCTTTCATAACGTTGAAACAACGCGTTGATTTCAAGTTGATTTTCCGTTAGTTTTGAAAGAATGACGCGTCTGACGTTGGTTCAACGTTAATTCGATGAGCAAAACTATGTCAGATCAACGTTGTTTCGATGTCATATTTCCACGTTGATTCAATGTCAGTTTGCTATCTGGGATGGCCATTTGTTTGGGCTGTGTGCTTGCGTTGTCTCGTCACCGAACTCCACCCCCTTGTTACCCTTGTTTAGTCTTCATTAATTAATCTCTATCACCTGTTATGTTATCATTAGTCTCCCTTTATCATCCCCTTGTTTTTGCTGTCTTTGGTCGGTTCATTCTGTTATGTGGGTGATAGGAGAACCCAGGCGCAGACAGAGTACACTAAACACATGATTTATTGACAACAAATAGGTGAAAATAATGCCCACGATGGGGTAAAACAAGACAAGGCAGAGGATGACTAACTACACTAATACTTAGACAGAAGACTAGACACTAACTAACAGCAAATACACAAACAGGATCTTCACAGAACATGTAACTAAGACAAGATACTCACAGGCAATATTAACAGAGTGTAACATTAAAGCAGATTTCACAATGAACCGACCAAAGACAGCAAACACAAGGGGATGATAAAGGGAGACTAATGATAACATAACAGAGATTAATTAATTAATGGTAAATGGACTGCATTTATATAGCGCTTTCATAGACCTAATGGCCACCAAAGCGCTTTACATATTGCCTTGTACTTCTCTAGAATTGAGATTTAAAAAGGTTTTGAATAATGGGTGGAAAACCAGGGTAATCTGGTTTATTACCAAAGCTGTTGAAAAAACAACCTACACAACCCTCATTTGTGTAGATGGCCAGCCAGTCCTGAAGGATGTGTGTTGATTAACCATCGCTGGTAGTTTTCTTAAATGGGTTTTAGGTAGATGGTCACAGGGTAGCACTCCAAGAAAATAAGTATTGCATGAAACCTTATCCATGACAGCCGTAAAACTGCACAGTGTTCATTTTAACCAGAGTTGGGAAAGTTCATTTTCTACATGAACTAGTTCAAAGTTCAGTTCACACATTTTAAAATGAACTAGTTCAGTTCATAGTTCATACTTAAAAAAATTAACTAGTTCATTTATAGTTCTTTTTTTTCCATATGTTGCGAGCTTTTATTATTATTATTATTATTATTATTGCCACAGCCCATACAACCACAGAAAACAATTATTTTATCGACGGGCAGTTTGCACTGAAATGTAAGATTTTTCCCATCCTCACCGACCTCCTCATAAAACACCTTTAACCCTCTGAGGACCAAAAACGCGTCCCTGTGTTTTGATTTTTTTTCTTCACATAGCTGCAACATAGACTTAAAATACTCCATCATTAATGGTCATATAAATGAAATCAAGAAATGATTATAAACTATAGAGGGTCTTCTTTTTTGTGTACACTCTTATTAACATCAAAACCTTGTGTTTTTGTAAAATAAATAAATTAAACAGGGTGCGCTTTCAGCTCACTCTGTCTCCGCAAAAATCTTTCTGAAGTGTGTCCGGAAAATTAATTGCAACTCATTAAATAGTTGTCACAGAGACACGAAAGATCTCTCTTTATGATGCTGAAATTCTCTTCTTTTAAATGAAGTCATTTATATAAAAAAGCAACTATTCTTAGTTGATGTAATCTGTATGAAAATAGAGAGATGCCAGTCTTTTCCTTTCGCCTCATTATAGCGACCCTGACAGCAAACTGACTTTGAATCAACGTGGAAACGATGTCTCTCATGACATCGAAACAACGTTGATTTTGCTCATCGAATTAACGTTGAACCAACGTCAGACGCGGCATTCTTCAAAGCTAAATGAAAATCGAAAATTGGTTTGCTTTCATAACGTTGAAACAATGCGTTGATTTCAAGTTGATTTTCTGTTAGTTTGGAAAGAATGACGGGTTAATTCAACGTTAATTCGATGAGCAAAACAATGTCAGATCAACGTTGTTTCGATGTCATATTTCCATGTTGATTCAATGTCAGTTTGCTATCTGGGGAATGACGCGCTAATGTGACCCCGCCCACTGAGAGCGTGTGCTATTCAAACACTACGGGCGTAATGTGGAGGCAAGCCATGAAAACACCCACATCGATAAAAACATACAGATTATTACGGATATAACCTCGTCCTAACCTTTCATCTTGCTGCGCAGTGAGGAGATCCTGGAAAAAAAGTGACCTTACAGTTTAATTTTGAGGAGCACGGATGCAGCTGATGCAGTCAGTCATTATTCTTAAGTGCTTTGTTCTAATCGCGTTATTGAATAGTGTCTGTAAACTGCACAAAGACTGTTTAAATATCAAATGGGTGTCTGATAGGAAGGAATAGACGAATTCACAGACTCACGCGCTGTTGCGATTCATTTAGCTCCTACATAACATTAGTAAGATAACATTAGTTATCTGTATATCCAAAAAGAGTGTTTAAATATGATTCGAGTGTGTGAACGAACGTACGTTCATTTAGTTAGACCGTTTCTGCTCATATTATTTTCTTTTCAAGATGTTTCAAACTCTAACTCTGAACCAATTCTACACAATGGCCCATATAACCTATTTGACCAGGATTTGTTTCCAGGTATGACTAAAAATGGGGTTTGACTTTCATTTATACTTTGGTTTTATACATATGAAGAGTTCAGATCCAAAAGCCTCTAAGTGCCATTTGAAATTTTATTCTAGAATGATAATTTTTATCAAGCTTTTATATTTAAGTTCAGTAATGTCACTTAAATGGAAATGAAGACTACCTATTAATTGTCATTTAAGTGAAATTACTGAAACTTAAATATACAAGCTTGGTAAAAATTATCATTCTAGAAGAATTTCAAAATGGCACTTAGAGACTTTTGAATCCGAACTTCTCATTTATATATATATATATATATATATATATATATATATATATATGTGTGTGTGTGTGTGTGTGTGTGTGTGTGTGTGTGTGTGTGTGAATATGTATGTTTTTCTTTCAATTTTTTCTTGTCTGACTCACCTGAATGAAAGGCTCATTATTATGCGAGTCTTTGTCTCTCAGGTGAGAAACACCTAATTATTCATGATGGGGCTGGCCTGTTCACGCCCATTCGCATATTGCCTTGGCAAACAAAAAATGTTTTTCACAATATAACCCAATTCACAGTTTTATGTGAATGATTAGACAGGATGATTTTCAGATCATTGTGAAGAAAAAAATCTAGGCGACAACATCCATTAGTCAAAAGTCTTCTGGACGCATATTTAGTATGTGTTTTGTGGCCTTATTTCAGAAACTTTCTTTTTTAGTTTTAACAATAACCACGCATAAACAATATTCTCTCAAAAATACAAACATGAACAAACATGTTGCTCATGAATTATGGTTGACCTGTTTTTGCTAAATAGAGTGTAATTTCACCTGTGCCATTAATATGTTTATAAGCAACTGAAAAAAACACAGATGTCAGAACATCTCAATGACCCCAAATACAGCTTGGTCCTCAGGGGGTTAAATGATCATACGACGCCTCCTCGCTCGCTGCTTTGACAGCGGCTGCGGCGCCAGATTGGGTGTTTTTTCGCCACATATTAAGCCCTGTTTACTTGTGTTTTAGCCAGGTTTTCGCCTGGAAGGCTCTATAGAAATCTGACACCCTACTGAACGAAGTTAAACTGAGAGAGTGAGCGTTCACAGACACCAGAATGAACGAGTTCACAGTAACGTTCATCAGAAACAACACTTGAAACAAGCTGACAATTAGTAATCAACAAGGAGCAATGTTAAAACATTAGCAATGTTTCCACCTTAGAAACATTGCTAAGCTACGTAACATGCTATCTGTTTCTGATGCTGGAAAATTAGTTCACGCATTCATGACCTCGAGACTAGATTACTGTAATGCTTTATTAGCCGGTTGTCCTGCATCCTCAATAAACAAGCTACAGTTAGTACAAAATGCAGCTGCTAGAGTTCTTACTAGGTCAAGAAAATATGATCATATAACACCGATTTTATCATCTCTACACTGGTTACCTATTAAGTTCCGCATCAACTACAAAATACTGCTACTGACCTATAAAGCCCTAAATGGTTTAGCACCTATGTACTTAACGGACCTTCTTTCGCCCTACAATCCACCGCGTTCCTTAAGATCACTAAATTCAAGGCTTCTGGTCATTCCTAGGATATCTAAGTCCAGTAAAGGAGGGAGGGCGTTCTCGCATTTAGCTCCAAAACTCTGGAATGGCCTTCCCGATACGGTCCGAGCCTCTGACTCGCTCACACAGTTTAAAACTAGATTAAAGACGCTTCTTAAATAAACCACAAAGAAAACGTTACTTTTCTTTTTCAAAGCCCTCTATAGTTTATAATCATGTATTGATTTTATTTATATAACCATTAATGACGGAGTATTTTAAGAAAAAAAATCAGCAAAACGTGCCAGCGCGTTACTCGACCTCAGAGGGTAACTGAATATCCTCTTACTACACAATAATATACATCACAATAAACAGAATTACAGTAAGATTTAATTTACATTTTAACCTATAACATTTAGATAATGTAAAAATAAAATTTTTCTCACTTGGCTGTTTAAGAGCGTTTGTAATTACCGTCCACCTTTTCTCTTTCTCGAAGCGGTTAGGGTACATCTCATGTCTAACATCATAAAGTCATTCATGCTCCTGCCACAGTTCAATTAAATTTTGCTCCAAATCCTGAGTCCATTGCTTTCTTGACGACATGTTGCTCATCTTTCTGAAACTCGTCTTCGGGTTTCTTTGAATATTGCGCATTCCGCATTAGGCTTGGGCGGTATTACGGAAATATCGTATACCGCGGGATCTAAAAATAGCAACGGTGTCAGTTTCAATACCGTCATACCGTCATAAAAAATCCAATGCATTAATATAGGAGACAAGAATTAAATATAATTGATGTAATTCCTAAAAATGCGCATGCGTGGTTGTCATCACGTGACAGCGTGGGACGAGAAAGAGAGAGCGGTAGAAAGATGGTGAGTCGTGCACCTAGTGACCTGGTCGCAAAAAAGAAAACAACTTCTGCAGTTTGGCAGTATTTCGGGTTTCGACCGAATGAAAAGGGAGAGGCGGTAAATATGGACGAGGCAATTTGCAAATTGTGCAACAAAAAAGTGACCGCGAAAGACGGAAATACCTCGAACCTAAGGACACATATACAAAACCACCATCCACTCACTGCTGCGAGGATGGAGTCGAGTTCACTCAGTGCAACAGTTTCAACGCCTCCAGATTCAGGACCAACAACATCTAGGTCCACCGCCAGTATGCAGCAGCCGACGATAATGGGGGCCTTCGGGAAAACAACAAAATACAAAAGGGACAGTGTCCGTTGGAAAACCCGTACTGATGCTGTGACAAAATACTTGGCGAAGGAAATGGTCTCTTTCAAAACAGTGGAAAAAAAGTCCTTTCAGGACATGGTAAAGGTACTAGACGGCCAGTACGAGCTGCCTGGACGGAAATATTTCTCACAAACAGCCGTTCCACATTTATATATTAAAGTTAGAGACAATGTTCAAGTGCTGCTGTCAGCGGCAGACAGTTATTCCTTAACAACTGACATGTGGTCTTCAGGTAACATGATGCCATATACTGTATGTCCCTGACTGTCCACACTATTACACCTGACTGGAAACTTGAATCCAAATGCCTCCAAACTTCGTATTTTCCTGAGAGTCATACGGCGGACAATCTTGCTACTGCACTCAGAGCTGCACTTCAGGAATGGCAACTGGAATTTTGTTTATTTAGGCCTATTTATTCATTCATTCGTTTATTTTGGCCAATTCATTCATTCACTCATTCATTCATCCATAAGTTAATTTAGGCCTATTCTTTCGTTCATTCATTTATGCCTATTTATTCAATCATTTGTTTATTTAGGCCTATATTCATTAATTCAATCGTTTATTCATCATTCATTAATTAATTTATCCATCCATCCACCCATCGTCAGGACTGCGCCACTCGCTGGGGCTCCAAACTGGCAATGGTGGAGCGCATCCTTGAACAGGCCCAAGCGATCAGACACGTCCTGTCTGATGACAGAAGGAGCAACCTGTCCCTGACCTGGCAGGACATGGACGTCTTGAAAGCTGTTCAAGAAGCACTGAAACCAGTCGGTGACTTCACTGATATTTTGTCAGGAGAAAATTATGTGACCAGTTCCTGTATCCTGCCCATACTAAAGCTCTGCCGGGACAATGTGTTGGCTGTGTCAGAAAATGACCTCCAGCTAACAAAGTCAATAAAAACTGGAATTCTAACCAAGTTGGAGGCCAAGTATGAATCTGATTCAGTGCGCAAAATAATGCGAAAATGCACTTTCCTCGACCCTCGTTACCGTGGACAGACTGATCTCATGAAGTAGCGTGTGTATGACACGCCAATTCGTATTTCCATTTTTGGCGTGCTATCAAGACGCATAATCGCCTTTCAGCGTGTTTATGAACGCCGTTGAGTTAACGTTATATAAATATATGACTTACCTCAACCCCGTCCCTAAACCTAACCGTCACTGGGGTTAAAGGCATTTATGACTGGAGATTTGACTGCGTGTTCAGACACGCGGAATGACGCGGACGTTAATGGCGTAGACATATACGCATACACGCGGATACACGCGGATATCTCAAAATAACACGCCACCTGGCGCAAAAGTGCCGTATATGTTTACGCAAAAGTCATGATGTCATGTTGCCGTGGAGGATATGAGACGAATGATAACGCATTGGCTGAGACCAAGGCAGAATTACAGGCTGAGATCATGAGCTTAGAGGCAGCGGGTCCAGTGGCTATCAGAGTGGAAGAGGGAGAGGCCCAACCCGAACCCCCCAAAAAAAAGATGACTCTGGGAAGTATGCTTCAAAAAACGGCCGACCCAATGGCAGGTCCCGTCGGCATCGGCACCCTAGAGGACCGAGTCGGAGCTGAAATAATAGCCTACTCTTTGGAGCCAGTAACTCATGGAGACGAGGACCCACTTCTCTGGTGGAAAAATGCTGCAGGACGTTTTCCACAGATGTCGCGAGTGGCACGAAAGTACCTGTGCATCTGTGCCACAAGCACACCATCGGAGCGAGTTTTCAGCGCCGCAGGTAAAGTTGTCGGTCCACAGCGTGCCCTGTTAAAGCCGGATAAAGTGAACATGCTAGTTTTTTCTAGCAAAAATGATGTCACTTGCCATTCATTCCTAGTCGCACTCTGTTCACTTTTATTTAGCCTATTTAATTGATTCAGGTTTTCGTTAAAAACAATATTGTAAAAAAGAAGATTTTATTTAGATTAAAATTTATTTAGTTTTTATTTAGGCCTATTGCTTTGCAATATTTTGGGTCTATTTGCACTTTTTTTATAAGCAGCTATTTGTTATTAAAAGTAGTTCGGGCAGTGTGATTTAATTTAATTGATTTGTGTGCGCGTCTCTGCGCGAAAACTGTTCTGGATGTTTATGTTAATTTAATTCTGTTTGACTTTTGTATTTGTACTTTTTAATAAGATGCTATTTGTTCCTAATAAAAGTTGTTAATATTGTTGTGCATGTTATTTTGGTATTGTTTCAGTAGGCCTATAGTGTTTGGTAGGCCTATTCAGTTTCTGAACGGTTAAGGCACAAGCCAACAGTTTGGTGACGCTGTCTGAGCCTTACATCATAATTTTTAAATATTAACGGTAATACCGTATACCGGGGTAAATTAGGGAGGAGGTTTGACGGTATCAAAATTTGGATACCGCCCATGCCTATTCCGCATATTACCTCAACCCATGCTTTGCTCTGATTGGCTTTAGCTCATGGTATCACGTGAGGTTGAGTCGTGCGACAGCTCTGGATATCTGGCATGCTAGATATTTTTCTGGGCTCTGCGTGCATCTTTGATGCATTGTTGGCTCTTTCATACTGAATGACAGATTGGCGAGCGTTCATCTCCCGCTAATCCCCCCGATTAACATGTGATAACACCCTGACCTGTCAGTGAGCTCAACGATTTGCAAATCTGGCTTAAAATCATGTAGTGTGAACTTGGTTTAAGTAACTTTGGAGCTACATGTCAATTAACTATTAGTATTAGTAGATTGTCTGCTTAATATCTGCAAACTCTTTATTATGTTGCTCCCTCAATAGATATTCTACTGACTAA
This sequence comes from Pimephales promelas, assembly GCF_016745375.1. The sequence goes on along the minus strand of NW_024121099.1, from coordinate 58,485,373 downwards.
CTTGGCAACTACAAGTCAACTTATTCTCCTAAAATAAAAAATTGAGTAATCTCATTCCTCATTCTCATTCATTTTAAGTGATCCCACTTCTGCCATCAAGAGTGAAAAACCTACACCAAGTGTGCCCAACCCTGCTCCTGCCGATCGACTGTCCTGCACAGTTTATCTCCAACTCTAATCAAACACACCCGAAGCAACCATTTAAGGTCTTCAGGATCACTTGAAAATTAAAGGCAGGAGTATTTGATTTGGGTTGGAGATGAACTGTGCAGGACAGTCGATCGGCAGGAGCAGGGTTGAGCACCCCTGACCTACACTAATATATCCATTAAACAGATGCAATTTTCAAAATTAAAACCAGTGTTAGCAGATGATGGTTATTTCTGTGGTTATTTTGTGGATTTGTCTTTATATCAAATTACAGTCGGATGTTAGTCTTGTTTTATTTCCCCCTCAAAATGTGTCCACTTTCCTCCTACCGCGCACAGTTCCTTCTCCATCCAAATTCAGGCACAGCACCTCTGCTCTTCCACTTCTTTACAATCCACCGAAAAAGACCAAATTATATCTGATTTAGAAGAGCTGAATATGTATAGCACATGTGTAATTGATCATTTTTAAGGGCCCAGACAAGAAATGACATTGAGACATTAACAGGTCATGAATTCATGTTACTTTACAAGTAATTAATGATGAGTTAGTAATGATGTGCCACCTCAAGTAAAGTCATGACATTATGATTTAACAAGCCATTAGTTGATGTTAATGTATGGTTAGTTAATGAATTAATAATGATGTGCCTCCTCAAGTAAAGTCATCATGACACAATGATTTGTACTCTTCTGCTCCTTCATCTCTGGTTCTCCTCGCTTCCAAGTGAAACCTCCAGCCTGCAACGAAAGGGATTAAGTGCTGTCATTTTCCCCTAGTTGACCCCCGGAGACAATTGACACGAAGCAGCCCTGGCCCTGCACTCTTTTAAAGAACATTTTTATTTTAAATAAAACTTGGTTTTAATTGATTCCCTCCTTGTCTGTCCTCCGTCAGGCTCCCGAAGGGTGGTGCGGGTCTCGAGGGGCGGGTGCAGGTCAGGTTGGCCCACCCCGACCTGTGACGGATTCTAAAGCGAAACAGTGGTCGGTGGAAGAGACAAACTGTTTGTTGGCGATATGCATTTAATTTTTCTCATGTTTCACCTTGTTGCAAACAAACTATACATTTCTTAGCTGTTTTGTTTACAATGCTACTTTTTATTAGCAGTGCTTGCTTAAGTCAGCTAGCTAGCATGCTATTGCTAACAATAGCTAACGTAGACACTGTTCAAGGTGTAATGGAAACTTTTGTGATTTTTGGAAACTTTTGTGTCTTATTTTTTGTTATTTACAGAGTTGTTGGCCATTGGTGATTGTGAACCTGACCGGGAGCTACCGCTACCACTCCACTGCAGCTCACCAGTACCTTCTTGCAGCTCAGCAGCTGAAAGCTCCTCATCTTCCTCTTCCTCTTCCAGTCGGCCAACCAGAAAAGGTAGGGATTGTTGGTATGAGTATCAACAAACTGAAATATATCAGTCTTCTTTAAATAATTCACTTCAGATCTGTTGTATTTGATTAGATTGCATAAAGTGCTCAATAAGTGTATAATAGTGGTAGTGTGCAGACATGCATACGTTATAAGGTTTATCAGTGTAGTATTAAATCATATAACATTATTTTGTTAACATGTTGCATTGACTCTTGTGTGAGAATCTTTACAATTGCAAAATACACAAAGATCTGTGCTAATTTTTAAGTTTTTTTTGTGCACAGGCAAAAGGAAACCAGACATGAATGGGGAGCTGCTGGAATATTTGGAGAGGGTGGATGAAAGGTTCCTGCAGCACTGCAAGGACATGAACGATACGGTAACACTTTACAATAAGGTTCATTAGTTAACATTATAGTTAATGTATTTACTAACATGCACTAACCATGAGCAATACATTTGTTACTGCATTTGTTCATCTTTGTTAATGTTAGTTCACGAAAATACAGCTGTTCATTGTTAGTTCATGTTAGTTCATGGTGCATTAACTAATGTTAACAAGATTTTAATCAAGTATTAGTAAATGTTGAAAATAACATTAACAAAGATTAACAAATGCTGTATATGTGCTATTCATTATTAGTTCATATTAACTAATGTAGTTAACTAATGTTAACTAACGAACCTTATTGTAAAGTGTTACCGACGATACCTTGCTGAGGAAATCCGATGCAGACTCGAGTGCAATGTTTGGACTAATGGAGCGCATGGTCGCAGTGATGGAGAGGCAACCCCACTGAATCAGAAAGAAACAATCTTGCACACTTTGCACTTCGCACTTTAATATATTGTCACACTTTACTATATTGTCTTTTTTTGAACTTTTTTAAAAATAAACATTTTATAAAGAAACATGTCTGCTGTGGTATGCTTAAATGTATTTCACCAACACACATATATATATTCTACTTATATTTCTATGCACTTGTGTGTTTTTAGATAGTAGCGTGTGAACAGGACTTTTAATTTGGTATCCGAGTGTGATGTCATAATGATGCGCCGCGCTCCCGCATCAGTTGTGATCTGATTTGGCTGATGAAAGGTTTTAGTAGAGAGGTTAAGCGACTTTTGACTTCAGGTCATGATGCAAAGGTCCCCTTTGGTACGGAAGTACTTTATGGCCAAAATAATTATGGCCAATTAGAAATAAATTTATCCTAAGACACAAGTGAGATCACATTTTGTTTCTTATACGCACATTTTTTTAAAATGGCCACCAATCATACTTGAGAGGCCCATATCTTTGCTTCTGTTATAGCTATAATGACAAATTTGGTATCAACCCAGAGGAAAATAAAATCTGAAAAGAGATCTCCAAAATGTTTCATTTATTTCTCCTAGACAACTTTGAGATCCATATGACACCAAACTGAGACAAAGGTTTATTTCTCCTGTGTCTCAGGCTTTTCTCTGGAGCAACAAGATGCACTAAATCTCAATTTAGTCTCCTTTTAAGTTTCAGAAGAGATCTCAACAAGCTCTAATATAATGCTCAGAGTTTCTCAACTTCTGTGTCTCTTTGTGATCTCAGACAGAGAAATCAGAGAGTTCTCTCCATGAACTCAATATACTCTCATCCCAGCTTCAATTCATGCATCTCATGCTAAACTCAGATAGAGCAAAGGAAGAGATTTCCACAAGTACTCATTGAATTCTCAGACTGGTTGGACACCGGTTGAGAAAAGTAAGGTCAAAAAAGCCTTCATAAACAAATGCCGCATCAGGGCCACAACACTTTAAATATCGGATGGGGCACACAGAGACATTTGTTGAAGTGACAATGTTCACAAAAAGTCCTTGTTTTCAAATTATGTATGTTGGCGTCAGAGACTCAAGTTTACTGTTGTGAATTGTTGTAAACCTGGCCTGCCACTGCTCATAACATTGTTAAAATTGTTAACCGTTTCAAAAACAGAATTTTTCGACAACAAAAAAGCACTTTAATTTTGTAATGACCATGTTTAAACAGTTTTTGCTGTCTTTAAATTTGTTAATGTTATTTTGATTTAAATAAAGATTCAGATTCAAATTTCTTTATTTCTTTACTACATCAGCTAATCTACCATTTGCTATAGATTTTTAAAGCCTGATGGCTGTAGATAGATCCTCTGTCTGTCCTGCAGTGAAGAGAGAGTACCATTCCCGTCAGTTGTTGCTTTGGTCCATCAAGATGTTCTGAAGTGGATGATCTGTGGTGTTTAGAACGGTGAATCTAGTCTGGTAGGAGAAAAAGGTCTTGATTGAATTAGTAATTCATGTTTGTGTGCATGTGAGGGAAAGTGAGCGAGAGAGACTCGGATATAGCTTGTTTTCACGTGACGTCACGCAACTGCGTTGCCATGGCGCGAAGCACAAATGGAGGGCAGTAAGTGATTTCTATGTTTAGGAAGCACTTTAACACACTCAAAATGCCTGTTTTGCGTCGTTTACGGTTGCTCAAATCGATCAAAACACGAGGAGTTTTTATCGTGTGACAAAAGTTGTTGTTCATAAGGGGGGAAAATACAAGAAATTGACAGAAAAACACCGGGGAAAATGCCTTATAAACCTACGTCTGCGGTCGGGAGGAGCCGAATGGGAAAATGCTTGTGTGTGTGTGCGCAGTGATCACTTCGTCAACTGTGAGTTAATATTTATGTGGCTTATAATTACATTATTCAGGTGTTTAAATACACTTATGTGGCTGTTTGTGTAACGTACCAGTTTCCGAACTTTGTAAAGTCAAAGTATGTCTGTAAGACGAGTTAGTTGCTGATGGCAGGCAAATCTCTCAATTCAGTTGAAAATCGCTCCTCTTAACGTACGGATCACGTCCAACATATGTTTCGATTTTCTGTTGATATATTTCTCTTGTAATAGCGTCTAAAGTAGTACAGTACGGATTTTCCTCCGTCTCGTCCATTGCGCTCTTCACTCCTTGCCCTCCATCTGCATTCTGCGCGTCAATACAATCACGTGACTGCAAACCACCTATTGCTCCATAGTAGCTCCAGTAGTACTCATTTTCTTTTTTCAAAGGAGAAATAAAGGAGTCATTAAAAACACTGAATTGAGATTAGTAAGCCATCTCATTTTAGTCTCAGATATGACTCCCTCTGGTTATTCTGTCTCACCTTGTGAATTTTAGGAGAAACATATGAGAAACATTTTAGACAAAATAGAGATTAAAATAAGGCTTAGATGAGAATCTCAAATTTGTCTCCTGAGCTATAGAAAAGCAAGCTTTGAGCAGTAAAATTTTCCTCTGGGAACCTCTTGTAACCACAGCCACGTCCAAGTGATCTGAGGGCGCAGGCGCTTTGGTAACCAGAGGTAAAAACAATATAAATACTGTTCGTTTTCTCACACAAACCGCTCGTTTCGTGTCATTTACGAGTCATTGAATCATGTTTAAATTGGACTTCTCTGTGCATGCTCTTTGAGGTGGACCCCATAGACCTCCATTATTTGACTGATACACAAACCTACATATACCTAAAATACCTAAAAATATAAAAAATTTAAACTACTGCGGAAATAAAAACACCTACATCTTGGATGCACTTGAGGTAATCTAAAACATATCAAAATTAATTTCAAAGTGAACTATCCCTTTAATAATTTCTGCTTCGCCTTTACAGCACTGGCTGAGGGTCTGGCGTCGAGCACGGGCATCCGGCCGTTTATGTCTCAAGGTAACTCAGAACTCAGGCGGTCGACTGGTATCAGACAGGTGTAAACCTGGGGGTAATCTCGAAACTGAAAGTGGTTTCGACAGACGCCTCCAATTCGGGCTGGGGCGCCCTCTACAAGGGAAGACCGACTTTTGGCCTGTGGTCAAGCCAAGAAAAGAGCTTGCACACAAACTGTCTAGAGATGAAGGCGGTTGAGAACGCCATGTCCTTGTCCGCACGGATAACATGTCGGTGGTTTCCTGCATAAATCGCCAGGGCGGTCTGAGATCACGGAACCTTCATGCACTGGCAGAACGCCTGCTTATATGTGTTCAGTGCAACCTACTGTTGTTGAGAGCAGCGCGTGTGCCAGGCCATCTGAATGTGGGTCCAGACAAGCTGTCCAGGGATAACGTTCCCCCAGGGGAATGGTCTTTCCACCCTCAGACAGTTCAGCTGTTGTGGGACACCTTTGGTACAGCAGAAGTCGGCCTCTTTGCGTCTTTCTCTATTGCTGTTCATTTAAATGATAGAAAATCTAAGGCCTTCAACAGCCGTGCAGCAAACCCATCTAATCTGGAGCCTATTACACGCGAAACTAAGACTGCTGTGGGGACAAAAAGTAAGACTATAAAGTTAGCACTTTTAAACATCCGCTCCATTAAAAATAAATCACTTCTAGTCAATGACTTAATAACCACACACAACCTGGACCTCATGTTTCTAACTGAAACTTGGCTAGAAGACAGCTGTAGTGCAACGGTCCTAAACGAAACATCCCCTCCAAACTTTACTTATATGAGCGTCTGCAGAGCGGGTAAGAGAGGCCCCCCCTCTTTCGAATATCTGGGTATTGTGTTAAAAGGTGCCCCTCGTATTTTACTTATCATTGTTTACAGGCCTCCAAAATACTCTCCAGCCTTTGCTGAGGACTTTACAGAACTGCTATCAACAATTGCCTCTGAGTTTGACTGTTTTGCCATTGCTGGAGATTTTAACATTCACATAGATAATGCAGAAAACAATATGGCAAAAGAAATCAAAACTGTTTTAAAAACTTTTGATCTGACACAGCATGTACACGGTCCCACACACAATCGTGGACACACTCTAGATTTACTTATCAGTACGGGTTTAAACATCTCATCGATTGTTATTAAGGATGTAGCACTGTCTGACCATTTCTGTATTTTCTTTGATATATTAATCTCTCCTGCCATTGAAGCTAGAGCTGTGTCTGTCAAGAAGAGATGCTTAAATGAAAACACTGGTGTGCTATTTATGAAGGCTATATCTTTAAAACCAAGCATATCTGCTGACTCTGTTGATATTTTCCATGATTCTTTTAACTCAAAAGTTAAGAGTGTAATTGATGATATTGCTCCTGTGAAAGTCAGGAAGAATAGTGGCAGACAAAAAGCACCTTGGAGAAACTCAACAGCTGTGCAAAATATGAAAAGACAATGCAGAAGAGCAGAACGCATGTGGCGGAAGACAAAACTTGTAGTCCATTATAACATCTACAAAGACAGCATCCACGCTTTCAATAGGGAACTAGGCAAAGCTAGACAGACTTTCATCTCACATATTATAAACAGCAATATAAACAACACACGCACTCTTTTTGCTACTGTAGAGAGACTGACAAACCCCCCGAGCCAGATTCCCATAGAAATGCTCTCAGAAAGGAAATACAGTGAGCTTGCTTCTTTCTTCTCTGAGAAAATCAATAACATCAGAAAGGTGATCAGCACATCCATGAGTTGCTCTGGGGTCAGGCAGATCAGACCACAACCTGAGAAAGTAGTTACTATGTCTGATTTCGATGAAATTGATGGCACAATTTTGGTAGAAACCGTACAGCACCTTAAAACATCAAACTGCGCCCTTGACACACTTCCCACATCTTTTTTCAAAAGTGTGTTAAACTGTCTAGAAGCAGATTTCCTAGAAGTGGTAAATGCCTCACTTCGCTCTGGGAGTTTTCCGAACTCCCTGAAAACTGCAGTTGTCAAGCCCCTCCTGAAAAAGAGCAATCTGGATAAGACCATCTTAAGCAACTATAGACCAATCTCAAATCTTCCTTTCATAGGCAAGATCATTGAAAAGGTTGTCTTCAATCAGCTGAACAAATTCTTAAGCTCAAATAGATACTTTGACAATTTTCAATCTGGTTTCCGATCGCATCACAGCACGGAGACAGCGCTCATAAAGATAATAAACGATATTCGCTTAAATACTGATACAGGCAAATTATCCGTGTTGGTACTACTCGACCTCAGTGCTGCATTTGACACTGTTGATCACAACATACTTCTTGACAGGCTGGAAAACTGGGTGGGGCTTTCTGGGATAGTCCTAAAATGGTTCAGGTCATACTTAGAAGGGAGAGGTTATTTTGTGAGTATGGGAGAACATAAGTCTGAGTGGACATCCATGACTTGAGGAGTCCCTCAGGGCTCGATTCTTGCGCCACTCCTGTTCAACCTGTATATGTTCCCAATGAGCCAAATAATGAGAAAGAACCAAATCGCTTACCATAGCTACGCAGACGACACACAGCTCTACTTAGCCCTATCGCCTAACGACTACAGCCCCATTGACTCCCTGTGCCAATGCATTGATGAAGTAAACGGTTGGATGTGTCAAAACTTTTTGCAGTTAAACAAAGACAAAACTGAAGTTATTGCGTTTGGAAACAAAGATGAAGTTATCAAGGTGAATGCATACCTTGACGCTAGGGGTCTAACAACTAAAAATCAAGTCAGGAATCGTGGTTTCAATAGTCATGTCAAAGCAATAACTAAATCAGCATACTATCATCTGAAAAATATTTCAAGAATTAGATGCTTTGTTTCCAGTCAAGACTTAGAGAAACTTGTGCATGCTTTCATCACCAGCAGGGTGGATTACTGTAATGGCCTCCTCACATGCCTTCCCAAAAAGACCATAAGACAGTTGCAGCTCATACAGAACGCTGCTGCCAGGATTCTGAGCAGGACCAGAACATATGAACACATCACACCAGTCCTCAGGTCTTTACACTGGCTGCCAGTTACATTTAGGATTGATTTTAAAGTATTATTACTGGTATATAAATCATTTAATGGGTTAGGACCTCAATATATTGCAGATATGCTCACTGAATATAAACCCAACAGATCACTCAGATCATTAGGATCACATCAGCTAGAAATACCAAGGGTTCACTCTAACATGGAGAGTCTGCTTTTAGCTATTATGCTGGACCAGCTTCCAGAAGAGATCAGGTGTGCTCCTACAGTATCACATTCAAATCCAGACTCAAAACACTTCTGTTTAGCTGTGCATTTACTGAATGAGCACTGTGGCACTGTTCGTCCGACTGTTACTGTACTTCATTTTATTCTAAATGGTTTTAATTTACTGTATTTTATTTCTATCATAATTTTTTATTTTTCATTATTTCTTATTTTTTATTCTAAACTGTTTTAATTATTCTGATTTCTTTTGATTATTTTAATTTCTTCTATGTAAAGCACTTTGAATTGCCATAGTGTATGAAATGTGCTATATAAATAAACTTGCCTTGCCTTGCCTTGACTGGAGGATCTTAGGGACCTCGGAGCTACGTGAGGATGAATGATCTCTTTTATGTAGCTGGGGGCCAGGGAGTGAAGAGATTTAAAAATCATTAGCAGTATTTTGTATTGTATCCTAGACTGGACTGGAAGCCAGTGCAAGGAGGCTAGGACTGGTGAAATGTGCTCACGCTTTTTTGTGTTTGTGAGTAGCCTAGCCGCTGCATTTTGAACCATCTGAAGCCTTGACACCAGAGTTAGGGGGACCAAAGTAAAGAGAGTTACAATAGTCCAGGCGGGAGGTTATGAATGCATGGATGACTTTTTCCAGATCATTATATGACAGAACAGACTTGAGTTTGGAAATTATTTTTAGTTGATAGAAACTGGTCTTTACAACAGATGATATTTGTTTTTCCAGATTAAGATGGGAGTCAAAAATAACACCCAAGTTACGTGCATGGGATTTAACATAGGGTGCAAGGGGACCAAGGTCAGCAGGGATGGCAGATTTGGATTTTGGGGGGCCAAAGACAATAACTTCAGTTTTGTTGTCGTTTAACTGAAGAAAATTGTTAGCCATCCAGATTTTGAGTTCATTCAGACAATCTAAAAGAGGCTGCATGGAATTACTGGATTTAAGTGGAATGTATAGTTGGGAATCATCAGCATAAAAGTGAAATGAGATATTGAATTTTCTGATGATGTTTCCCAGGGGGAGCATGTAAAGGTAGTAGAGTACTGGACCCAGAATAGATCCCTGGGGAACACCAAAAGACACAGGGGCAGGGGGTGAAGAGTATTGGCCTATGGATACTGAAAAAGATCTTTGATGGAGATAGGAGTGAAACCAGTTTAAAGCTGTACCCTTGATGCCAACCCACTGTTCAAGACGCTCTAGAAGTATACCATGATCTACAGTGTCAAATGCGGCGCTAAGATCTAGCAGGACCAGAATGGCATTATCACCTGAGTCGAGAGTGAGCAAAAGGTCATTTGTCACTTTTAACAGGGCTGTCTCAGTACTATGGCCGGTTTTAAACCCAGATTGAAATGGCTCTAGGATCTCTGTGGAATTGAGGTACGAAAGCAGCTGCGTTAGAACCACCTTCTCCAAAATTTTCGAAATGAACGACAGTTTGGATATGGGCCAAAAATTATTATGATTTTTTGTATCAAGGTTATGTTTCTTTAGCATAGGCTGGACAACCGCATGCTTGAAACAAGAAGGAACAATGCCGTTAATAAATGGATTGTTAATAAAAAAAAGTTAATAATGGATTGAATAGAGGGACCAACAGCTTCAAAAGCATCTTTAATAATCTGTGAGGGAATAGGATCGAGTGGGGTTGAAGATGGTTTCATGTGTTTTACAATGTCCCATAGGTCAGGATAGGACACTGCGTTGAATTGGTCGAACGTAACTGTGGTAATGTGAGGTGGTTGGGTGTCAGAAACGAAAGAAGTGAACTGTGCTCTGATGTGCTCAATTTTCCCAGTAAAGAACTTCAAAAACTCTTCACAGTTCTTGATGGATGCCTCAATCTCTGGAGAGACTTGGGGGTTAACTATTGAGTTTATGGTATTAAATAAAATCCTAGGGTGATGGGAATGTTTGGTTATAATGTCAGAGAAATGCTTAGCCCTGGCTTTTTTTGCTGCATCTTGGAAATTGACCAGCGAATTTCTGACTATTTCTTAAGAAACTAGGAGGTGATCTTTTTTCCACTTACGCTCCGCTCTTCGACAAACCTGCCTAAGATGGCGGGTGGAATCATCAAGCCACTTTTGAGTTTTAAAATTAGGCCGTTTAAACTCAAGAGGAGCTACAGTATCAAGAATAGCTGAGCAAGATGTGTTGAAGGAGGGAATTAGCTCATCAGGGCTCACGAGGTGATCATGGGCAGTAATAGAGGTATTGACCACATTACCCAAATAACATGCAGAAAACTCATTTACAGTAGAAGCATTAATATGATGAAAATACTGGCCCACAGGTCTGGGTGTGTGCAATAAGTTAAATAGTTTAACATTGAACATAATGGGCATATGGTCAGATAAGAGTGCATCCTCGATGCTTATATTATCAATGGAAAACCCATGGGATAAAATCAGATCAAGAGTATGCCCCTGAACATGGGTCACCTGATTTATGTGTTGGGTGAGACCAAATGACTCCACTACATGACAGAACTCACTGACCAAGGGTTTCCCTGGGCAACAAACATGAATATTAAAATCACCCAAAATCAACAAACGGTCATATGATGTTGCATGTTGAGACAGAAATTCAGAAAATTCTTTTATAAAATGTTTATCTGATTTGGGAGGCCTGTAAACAAGTGCGCACATCAATGGTGTAGTAGCAGATTCAACTTTTACACATTGTACTTCAAAGGAAGAAAAGCTTTCAGCAGAGAGAGATTGTACCTTAAGCCGATTTTTAAAAATCAAAGCCACTCCTCCACCTCTTCCTGACCTTCTTGGGGTGTTTATGAATGAACAGTTTGTAGGGCAAAGTTCGCCAAAAACAGATGTTTTAAAAATAACATGTCCAGATCATTCTTGGTAAAAAAAGTCATTTAAAATAAAGGTCTTATTTGACACGGACCTGCAGTTCAGTAGCGCCGCTTTAGCCGCAAAATGATACAAGGGCTGTGAAAATTGAAGACGTTGCAGTGGGCGAATGTTCAGGAAGTTCACACCGCCGCTTCAGATGCGCAGTCTTGGTAGAGCTGCAGGGAAATCACGCGTCGAAGACCGAGCTGGAAAAATGGCAAGATGACAGGTGTATCTCAGGTCCCATGATCGACGAGCCAGGTAGAGGCCACTGCTTCTTGCAATGTCGCTGAAAGGCCGGCGAGATGAAAGTTGTATACGGGCGACAGTAGCCGCATGTCCCCTGATCCGCACTCGAACACCGCCATGTTTTCCTCGCTTCCTGCGCCGCTTCTTGCGATGGGAAATGCAGCAGGAGAGCCGGCGAACACAATCCACGGGGGAATTGATGAACGTCGGGTGACATCTGAAATGCGGGCCAAGGCGTCCAGTAGATTGTAAGTTAAAAGAGTTTTGGATATGTAGCAGTATAGAGCGATCATACGTCCTTAGGGCATCGGCGTAATGCGCGAGCGATAACAGGAGGAAAACAAACAGACACAACAGTACTCGGGCTAGTAGGAGCTGACGGCAAGCCGACAAACACACTGGCGCCATCATGCTCTCCGCTCCCCTGCACAAGCTGCTGTCAGCATACTCTGTCAGTTATGGGGAAATCCTCATCACTCTCATTATTTGCATTTGGTCATTGAACCAAGTGGTGAGTGGGGGTGGGTGTTCCCCCACACTTGCACTTCCTGGTGGAGCCAATCCCAGGAAGCCTCTTCTTTGGGTGACGCTGTGTGGGTTGGTACTGTTAGTTCCCAAACTTACTGAGAATTGCACAGAACTTTTGCAATTTGGTTTGCCAAAGAAAAGCTCTTCCAGAGCGAGCTCGTACTGGAAGGCAGTCCAACTGTTTGTATATCCTCCCTGGCCTTTGCATTCTTGCAAGAGGTTGTAGAGGGTCTGAGTCAGCCAATCTGTCACCGGGTGGATTACATGTCTCAGTCCAAATTTGTTGTGATTGTCTAGGAAGATCAGGAACATCGGCTGGTCTTCAATGAGGTTGCAGATGTTCCGTTCGTTGTAAAAATGACGTGCCTCCAGAGTCTCGGGAAAGTGGTCCCTTAGCAAAAAACACTCCCTCCATACGTGCATAAACGCGGCAATTAGTTTTCCCCGAAAGGTCATGCATGGAGTCCACGTAGTCCTTTGCCTGTTTGAGCAGGGATTGGGTGTGTTTGGGATTGTGGAGTCCACAGGTGGTTATGATCCTACTGACAGGATGTTTGGGGATCCTCACAGCATAACCGTGCGGTGTCGTGGAATAAAGCTGAACAAAGTTCAACTCTGAGTATGGAACAATGCCATTGAATACTACTCTGAGGTTATTATCGATGGTGAGCGGATGCTGATCCAGGTTTGATTGGTAGTTTGCTGAACGTGTTGTTTTTCCTCCGGTGGCAGATTTTTTACCTTTTCAGTGAACACGTTGAATACCGTGTTGATTACGACGACTGCATTTGCACAGGCGGCATTTTCCGTGTTTAAATTTACACCAGGGTGGGTGTGATGGGTGGATACAACGCTGAGATTTAGGTAATGTTCTCCGTCCACGAAGGCCAGGACAGTGCCATACGTTTTCTTGAGAGCGGACAACCCAGCCCCAGTGTATGCGTCGAGTTTCATGTGTTTCTTTATGATGTTCCAATGGTGTTGGAGCCCTCCCGTATCACCATGGAACCAAGCCGGGAAGCCAGAAGAGGCCCCTGCAGGGCATCCCTAGGACCCATCCACCATACTAAGTGGACGGATTTTTAAGAGCCTAGGTCGAGGTTCAAGCTGGCAGATGCATCTGGTGATACATCAAGCTTCTACCAGCCTTCCCCCCTAGAGCAAATGCAAGAACCAAACCGACATTATCCTTACCAAGGACGACCGCTGGGAGCATCTGACCCTAATTTTAACTCTATTTGATGTGTTGTTGCAGGAACTGATTTGCTATAGGCTACTCCTGACTGGTCGAAATCTGATGCTACTCAGGACAAATGTAATGTACAGAAGTAGCTGCACTGCTTAAATACAAAATTAAAGTTTTTGAATGAAAAGATATGTAAAGTTAGCCTGGATTACAGCCCGAACTCCGCCCACAACATTTTTTGGTTGGGAAGTTCGGTCTGGACACTATCCATTGAGGAGTAATTATGATCAGTCAAAAAATGATCGGGCCAATCAAATTGCCAGGGCAGGCTTTATACGATGATGGACAGATGATCTGCAGAGACGTAATCATCACGTTATCAAAGAGCGCCGCTTGTCGAAGACGACTGCAGCTGGAGAATTGAGATGTATAGATTCCGCTGTCGCGTCTTTTGTAAAATAAATCGACAGCGCATTCATTTTAATAGACAAACAGAACTGCAATCAAGGCATTTGTTGATCGGAAAGATATTTTTGCCGTCCTTCCTACATGATTCGGGAAAAGTGTAACTTATCAGCTGGCTCTGACGGTCGTTAAGAAGATGGACGTAATGAAAAGCCTTGTGGTCGTTGTGGTTTCTCCTTTGGTGGCACTCATGGAGGAGTAAGTAAAAGAAGAAACACTCGTTATTTAACTTTTAAAGTAAATAAAGTTAGGCTACGTTCTGTATTTGGAAACTGCGCTATGCAAAGGAGTTGACTTACTGCGTTGCTCTGATTGGTTGTAGGTCTACCAACTATCCAATTGAGTGTAGAGGTTGTTTTTTTCCTGGTTCGGTTACGACACGCCTCATAATCAAAGCCCAACGGAGGAGTTTCAGACTCATATTCTCTTTTGAATATGAGTATGACGAAGTCAGGCTAATGTAAAGTCACACTGATGACATAATTTTTATGTGAAATGTGCATATTTACCCCCAATTGTCATGGTATTGGGAAAATTATTATTGTTTTCTGAGATTTTAATATAATTTGGTTAGACAAAAACACTATAGCAAAAATGTGAAAAATCTTACATTCAAACATGACTTCATTCAAATAATTGAAGTCGCTACATGTCTCACTTGGAATACTCGAACACTAATATGAAACAGACCTGAAAGAATCATTAAGACACAATTTATTTACTGCTTTATCTGTGTCACAGTCTGCGTCTGCACCGTCCTGTCTGCGTCTCCTGCACTACACTTCCCATGATCCTCTCGTCTGCACACCTGGACTCACTCCCTCATCAGCCTCCCGTTCAGCGTCCTGTTTCATCTGTTTCACCTGTTTGCACCTCATTAGTCCTGATTCCTCTGTGTATTTAGTTCCCTCTGTTTCATTCTGTCTTGGTCGGTCAATGTGAATGTTACCTTGTGTTTCGTCTGCCTGTATCCCGATTTACGTATGAGTAAACCTTTTGTATTGGAGCTTTTTTGGACTCTGCCTGTTCTTCTGCCTGCACCCACCCCGTGACAATCTGACCATAATATGATTTTAATTGCAAGAAAACTGACAAAGAAAAGAATGACTAGGTTTTTAAATCTAAATCAGAACTTGAAATTGCTTGTAAAAAGCTGACATAAATTGAGAATGAATTAAAGGGTGTAACTGGGATGCGCTCCAACAATATGATCAAGTTAATGACTGCTGTAATAAGCTTATGTGCACTATTGTATTGTTGATAAATACATTAAAAAGCGAAAGAAGTCCCAGAGAAAATTTCAGCTACCATGGATGAACGATAATATTCGAAAACTGATGAAAAGGAAAGACCTTGCCCTGAAAACTTTGATCCAGACCCGAAGGGACACTGATTCTAAATGATTTACGTGTTTGCATAACCAAGTTGTTAAAGAACGCAGAATGTCCAAATCAAATCATTATATTCAAGCTCTATCAGAGGCTAAAGGGAATGGTAAATTAATTTGGAAGCAATTCAACATCTTATTAAATCCAAAGGGTAACGCCACCCAAAACAAATATGAACTTAAAGGTTTTATCAGCGATTGTGGGTTACGTCACTTCTCTTTATGTTTGAAGCGAGATCCCAAACAAACCAAGTTAACTCGCCCCTCCCTCCGGTTTCGTGCATCATGAAAAAAACGATCATGCACGCGCATTTCTTAAAGCGATAAAAACACACTATTTTTGGCGGCCCACCTCAATGGCTCATTCTGTGAACTATAAAATGTGAATTTGGCTGCTGTGGATTACAAAGAGAGAGTCGAGTCCGAGACCAGAGACGGTCGAGTCCGAGTCAAGACCGAGACCAGTGAGGGTTGATTACCTAATTTACTTTTATTTACTTAGAGAAATAAAAAAAATTTTTTTTTTTACTGAATTTACTTAGAGTTTAAAAAATATGATCAGTTTAGGGTAAAAAGGCCACATAGTAGGTGGTGTTAAAAGTAATTTTATTACAATTTGTCATGCGCAGTTGCGCACTAGAAAATCACCAATCACTGGGCGTGTCAATCAATTTAAAGAAATATTTTATTAACATACATTAATAATCATGAAAAATATTTTTAATTGAACTCGAGTGGACTCGGGAATAATTCCGAGTCCTAAAAAAAAAAGTTCGAGTACGAGTCAATTCCGAGTCCAAATGGACACGAGTCCATGACAAGACCAAGACCATTAAAATATGGTCTCGAGACCGAGTCCGAGACGAGTCCGAGTCTCGAGTACTACAACACTGTCATACAGCTAGTTTTGCAGGTGCTTCACTGGAAGCTGTGCTCACGTTGTAGTAGATGCATTTTTGTTGCAATTAGTTTTGTAACTAATCACACTTCATGTTGTGGTTAGTAATGGCCAGTCAGAGATGTTTATGATTAACCTTAGCCTACCGCCAAGTCACATTTAAATAAACTTTGTAATGGCCCTAATGGCAGGACATTCTCACTGCAGACTTATAATACTTGAGCGGTACTGTTTAGGGTGACCATATTTTGATTACCAAAAACCAGGACACTCGGCCCGGCAAACAGATGGGCCAACTCAAATGATACTCGAAGTTTACTCAAAGATACCTTATTAATTTCAATACATTTAAAGTAGGTTATGCCTCCTCTGTATGGATAGAAAATGGTTATATTGTTATATGAAAACAGGACATGTCCTGGGAAAACAGGACAGTTGGTCACCCTAGTACTGTTGCCTAACGTTAGCTGCATTAGTAAATTAAAGGCAACCTTTTTAAGGTTAGTCCTTGCCTTTAAAAGCAGCATTATTCCGTGTTTAGACACTTATCTTAAGTCAGATAAGTTCGCTGTGGTTAAAAACACAGATAATACAGACATGTTTAGAAAATATTCATTTTACTTGCTTATTTCTTTATCCACGACCTTGTCAAAATATCCAGAAATGATTATGAAGTGAAGTGGCTCACTTCGACGGCGCCACCGCTCAACGTTTGAAAGAAACTTTATCCTTGCGCCTGGGCGGGAATTCTTGTGGTTTGAATTTTTTTTTATCTTTGTATAGTTTTTTTTTATCTTTGTATAGTTGTATTTTAAATTTTCGATTATTTTCAGCAAAAATTTAATGTCATATGATATAATTATATGTGGAAAAAATTCATCGTCAAAGCCACACCATGCAGTCTCAGATTTTTTTGTAAAACAGTGACCTCTAGAGCCGCTGTGGTGTACTTGCACTGTCGTAAATAACCGTTATTCCCCTGTTACTGCATATCTACTGAACTACTGTCAAGTGCTAAGCCCTATTCGCACAGGATTAGTATTATCTGGTGACCTGTAGTAATTTGTAATAATTGCGGAGTTTGTCTGTAATCTTAATCCCGTGCAAATCGGCCATGTCTGTAATTTGTAAAGTAAAAATTCCCCCGCAAATTACCTACTATATTTCGCCGAACACGAGGTCCTGTGACAATATTAGTCCCGTGCGAATCGACATCTCTGTGATTTGGCGGGATCGTATATCATTTTTTCAAGGTTTTTGTTTCATCTGCTTCTTTTTATCCATCTTTCGTGAAGAATAGAGGCTGAGTTGGAGTGTTGGAGTGGGATATATTTTCCACACAATAAATTCTTTAATTTTCTCAAAAAACGACAGTGCGCTTTATAATCCGTAGCGATTTATACACACCTCTGATCAGAGACATTTGGTCCATCTCTACAGATCACTCCGAATCAGAGTAAAAGTTAATGAGATACTTAAATGGGCATTAATGATGAACACCTGCTGTCAACAAGCAGAATCACTGAAAAAAAGAGAAACAAGTAAGGGTTAATGCCCTCCGAGGTGTCCATTAAAACCTGACAATGGACACCTCGGAGGGCATTAACCCGCTTATACCATGGTCACTTGCCAAATAAAACATTTTTAAAACATTAGCTGCTAGTTTATGGGTGATTCTCCAACTATGGTACTTTTTCTGTCCTTGACAGATATTAAAAAAACTAAAACATTTCCACTTTTTTTTTCACACTTACTACATAGTGTAGGGGAACCTATATATTTATAAAAAACCAATGTTCAATTCTGTTGTTTTATATAAAATAGGAGGCATTTTATATGCGTTTTTTACTATTTTGCCTCTGTCCCTAGGCCAGACTTTGGGTCTTCAACCTTACCTCACTTCAAATCCAATACTGATATAATTTTAAATTCAAACAGAAAGTATGCATTATAACCAAATTCATTCAAATCTGATCATTTTATACATATTTATTTTCAATTTGACATATTTTAAACTTATTGAACACTTGTCCCTTGGGTTCACTGTCATTTCCACACCTCTGCATTAAATGCGATCCCAGGCTCGGTGTTCTAGATTTGTATACTCAGTAACCATGTTAGCTGACACTCCAGAGGAACCCACATGGCTGAATGAAAGAATGGTCCCAGCAGAGGTTAATAAATTGGACATATATTAAGGTAAATATGAGAAATACTGCCAGTATGTTAATTGTATGTCATTTCTGAACCGCTCATAATTCATTCCGACAGAAACATTTCAGGATTTTTACAATTTCATCAGGTGATATTTGAGATTATTTAATGCTAACTCTAAAACTAGCACCAACAGGCTAGTCAAACATGAGATTTTAGAGGAAAAGGGGGAAAAATATCATTTCCACAACCGTCATTTCCACATCTGTCTCCATGGAAGTGATAAAGACAGTTGGCTTGTCAAGGACATTGTATGTGCTTTAAAAGCAAAGTAGTTTGCCTATAGTGCTAAAAATAGAGTGTATAAACACAAACTTTACATATAATGTCATGAGAATGTTTTAAATTGAGATATTTTATTGTTGTACGAAACGTCACGTGATGTTGGATCCATTAGTGTGAGACCAAAATTGACTGCGAGTGAACCTTGGATAAAAAATGGGTGATTTTAAATTCAAACAGAAAGAATGAATTATAGCCCAAGTATAATATATATACTTTCTTGTATTTCTTTTCAATTTGGCATATTTTAAACATGTTGAACATTGGCTTCACCTGTTGATCTGTGAGTGAACCTTGGCCCATACACTGCTCTGGTTCAGGGAGTGGTGAAACATGTCATATTTTCACAGAAATTTTCTTTTGGGTTTTTTATGAAAACACAAGGATGATTGTGTTTATGATATTGTTTTTGTTTCAAATAATTTGTCACACATGGAATGAGTTATCTTTTTTATTAAGTGCTGTTAGGCCAGTTGTTCATCAATACACTATCCCTGTTTAAAATTAAAATAAGAATAAACTTCAAACTAGAATTTGAGATTCATTTTGTCCTACACATTGAGGTCATGACTCACTTTTGCATTTCCATAATGCATTTATGATTCTACTACAGGTTCTATATCTGAAATGTTATTTTCGCCATAACCCGCCTTTCCCTTGTCATTTCCACAACCACAGATATTTTTTTTTTTGTAAAACATAAAAAAATAAAATAAATAAGGTAATGATGGTGGTGGTGTTGATTATTTAGCAGTTAAGGGTGAAGTATATGTATATGAGTTGAAAAATATCAGATTTGAAAATATAATAAAATTCAGAAATATGAATGAAAGGTTTCAGTGGCTTAGTGTTCAGCGTTTTTTTGGTGTTCACTTTGTAATATCTTAACCGTTGCATTTCAGAGAAATAAATGAATTTACAATTTGGAAACATGCAAGTGTGATGTGTAACCCAATATATTTATAATTACAAATATTTCAACATATTTTGTTGAAAACACATGTTTTTGTTCGGTTGTGGAAATGACAATTTATTTTGCGATGTCTGAAAAACAACAACAAAAAAACATATTATTTCATAAAAATCAGCACTGCCAACTTCAGGGCAGGTAATTAGGCATACTGGGGAAACAAATTATGCCAGTAATATTTTAATTAAAAATGTTTCATTTTCTGAAAAAGTCCAGGTCTAAAAAGTACCATAGTTGGAGAATCACCCTTATATTTTAATTAGGCTAAATCCCCAGACAGCAAACTGACATTGAATCAACGTGGAAACGACGTCTCTCATGACATTGAAACAACGTTGATTTTGCTCATCGAATTAACGTTGAACCAACGTCAGACGCGGCATTCTTCAAAGCTAAATGAAAATCGAAAATTGGTTTGCTTTCATAACGTTGAAACAACGCGTTGATTTCAAGTTGATTTTCTGTTAGTTTTGAAAGAATGACGCGTCTGACGTTGGTTCGACGTTAATTCGATGAGCAAAACAATGTCAGATCAACGTTGTTTCGATGTCATATTTCCACGTTGATTCAATGTCAGTTTGCTATCTGGGTCTAGTTTTTACAAATAATAACTTGCCTGGTTTATTTAGCAACCGGAGATATTTATAGTCCGCTCAGCTTGTAGAGCCCTTCAGGTTCAAAAATGCATTTTTTTTTTCATGAAACACAAAGGTAGGCATAGTTTTTTTTTTTATTACACATAAAACAATTAATCAAACAGGCTTCTTAGGCTTGAAACGCTGGACTCTCCTCCTGCCGGTTGTCTGTACTGCTGCGTAAAACTCCCGCAGGGTCTCATTCAGAGCGGCAACGGTGTAATTTTCTTTGCGACGTTTCTCCGTTTTATTTACATTTTTTCAGCAGCATCCCAGTCGTCAAAGTTGTCATATTCTCCATAAATGTTAAAAGAAATAACCAAGTCGCTCATTGTTGTATTAGTAGGCTATGTAATATCTAACTGAATATCTAACTGTTTGTTTTGATAGAGCAAATTGTTAACGGATACTTTGACTGCCTGTTGCTATGGTTACTCACAGCTGTTGTGGGCAGCGCATTTATTTATTCATTTCGAATGGTAAACAGGCACTCTATCACTTTTTAACGGACACCCTGCAGCCAATCAGAATCGAGTATTCACTCAGATGTTATAAAGAACTACAACCTTTCCTTCAGTGATTCTGCTCATTAACAGCAGGTGTTCATCATTAATGCCCAATCATCACCGCTCTGTAGACAGGGACCAAATGTTCTCTGAGCAGAGGTAATGTAACTCTGAGGATTTGGTTGATGATCAACGGTAGGGAGAGGAAGAGGCATAATAAGCACACTGCAGCGCAGCCTTTCAAATTCACCGGGCAGAGACAAGCGCCTCTCACTGATCTCCTCGTCCGCTTCAGCTGGTTTCAGTCACGTGACACTGGCTCTGAATGAAAATGTGTTGTGGAAACACATTGATTACTTTTTGTCCCTCTTTGCTAGACTAGTTTTTCAAGATGGCAGAAGGACATGGAAACCTCCTTGGACCATGTGAATAAAGATAAAAAAATCTTCATTTACAAGGATACGTCAGATCATTGCCAGATGTAATTTTACACCAATGAGGTGATATATTTCTGAATAAAGACATTGATTTCAGCTAATAAAATACACAGTGTACCTTTAAACAGACTGACTGCAGCCATAAACTTTGGATATTATAAATCATACACACATTACTGGAGGAAATTTTCATTACACCAAATCTTAAAGCACTTCTCAGCCTCTTCTAACTTCTTCTCCTTCATCTTATCTTCAGTTCTTCTGTAATAAACTCTGACAAGCTCTTCATTAAACTTCTTTGGCAGGAAACTGGACAACTGTCAATACAAGACAAATATCACACACAAGGAGTTTTATATAAAATACTAAGTTTACATTGTACTTAATTTACTCTAACAAGTTCAAGCTCCTGATAGGTTTACGAAAAGAACATTATAAAGGAATAAATGGCACCCATTGGGAAAGATTGTGCAATGATCTGGAATAAAACAGTTTGAGTGTCATGAATACCTGAAAATCTTTAACGGTTGAAGCTTTGGTGGGATTCCTCTTGCTGTAGAAATAGACAAATTCAATGGGGTTTTTGTCCTTCATGCCGTGATCCAGATCAACCACCTGAGCTTGTGAGAACATGAGGTGATTCACTAAACAATTCTGCTTTATTTCAGTGTAAAAAGCAGCATCCTATTCATTAAACACACGTTATCTGGTTTAAATATGTAAATCCGCACTGAAATAAGATATAACTTACATAAACTGGTAATTCTTCAGCGTTCAGAGAAACAGTCGGGTCAGTGGGTCTGTACTTCTGCACTGCGGCTTTCCATGATTGCGTCAGGATTTCCTGAATTCAAAGGCTTCATCAGTTTTATAGGGTTAATCAATCAGTAAATCGATGTGTTTTTCAGTTTCTGTCCAACCTTTGAGATCTTTTCCTTAGTCAGACGAAATTCTCCCACAAACTTTGGCAGTTTTCTCCTGGAGATCTTGTCCAGGATGTTCCTGGATTCCTGCAGGTTTTCAGCAGTGGAGGACGAGATCTGCTCAAAGATCTCATCTGACACGACAACAGCAGATTTATTATTATACGTCTTATTTCACATGTGCTGAGGTGTTTCATAAGAGAGAATATGTTTCTCCTGGTTTATGGTTTATATCTTTAGCTCTTTCAGCTTTGAGTTTCCATGTTTTTCTCCTGTACTTTGAGCTGACCTGTGAGTTTGCTGTATTCCTCTACTGACTTTATGGCTTCAGAAATCTTCAGCATATCTTCAGGTTTCCCAGCATGAAGATCACGATCAGCTAATACGAGCGCTTCAGCAAACCTAACAAACCGAAAGTTAGTGTTTCAAACATGTATAAGAATCACAGTCTAATGCTGAATTTGTGTTAGACAAATAAGTTATGCAATATTGTGAAATCTCATATTCGACTCACATCTCTTCAATGATGTTGCTGATCTTGTGCTGGTAGGCCTGGCGATGGAGAGTGTATCGAGTGCGAAACATGTCATAAACATTATCTGCCTCCTGTTAGACACACACTGTCAGAG